>JARHVA010000604.1:1350000-1352500 GCA_037957365.1 Torreya grandis | reverse complement strand
GTGTAGGTAAAACCACTAGGTGGGAGAAAGCCTACATTAACACCCCCATGAAGCATATCTTAGGTGGGTAGAAGAATTGGGCCCCAGTAATGAGGCCTAATGAGGTACTCAAGTACAGTGCATCTCCCATAAACTAGGGTAAAGGAGAAAACTCGTAGGAATAAAATTCCTCACCAAAAGAGAGGAAAGAATCAAAAAGGGATAAAAATCCCCACTAAGGTCTACAATCAATTGCATCCATATCATGTCCCTAGGAGGAATGCTTGGAAGTGACTGTGAATCAAAATCAGATGTAGTGGAGAGTGCATTACCCTAGAACAAAGATTTTTTTACACCAAGTGCCTGATGGATCTTCAACCAAAGTGTAATTCCTATGAAAGTAATTATCCTCATAATGTAAGGTAGGTGGCCCATTTACTCTATGCTAAGATGGTGAAATATAAGTAGAGGTGAAGAAGGTCTATAGAATCCTCTATAACTATGGAATAGACTACTTGATGTCTGATGTGTCCTAGATTAGTAGATTATTACCTTGTAATTTCAAAAGTAGACCAAAGGTAGGTGGGTGAAAAACTAACTCTTGAATATATAGATTATGGAGGTGTGTGCACTTCACTATTGTAGTCATCTAGAGAACAAGAGTGGTCAATATTAAAAAGAAATTTAGACTCAGAAGTGTCAATAGATGCAAGTGAGTTCGAAGAGGAATCTAAAGAATGTGAAGGATAATCAGGAGCAAAGTGTGAGAAGATATATATCCAAGTGTGATGATAGACCATTCCTACAACCAAGATAGTATCACTATGCAACTCATTAATGTACACTAAATTTGGAGTGAATTCAACTCACATGCTCAGACTAAGGTAAGTGATCTGGTACACTGATATGAGATTAGTTGAGAGTGAGGGCACACTTATAACATTATTAAATGTTCCACCACTCAATTTAATATCCTCTCTCATAAAAACATTTTTATAAGTGTTCTCACCCAGTTGTATAGAGGACATGTCACATGTTTCCAAAAAATTGAACTCAATCTATGAAGAGGCCATATGATGTGAAGCATCAGAGTTAATGACCCATGTAGGAGGAGTTGGAGGCACAACTACAACTAAGGTTTTGCCCTTGTGTTTCCATTTGTTATTCTCTTTCACCATTTGTTTTACATAGTCATTTGACTTAATGGATTCATGGGTTGATGAAGACAGTTTGATAGAATCTGAAATACCTATGTTGTTCTAAATAAGAAGGCTAGTAAGGTGTTCAATTTGTTTTTTCAAACATTTACTCTCTTAATGCTTACCTGAGTAATGCCCACATTTGATCCAATCTTTCTTAAGATTATGACTAAAATAAGAGGTCACATTGTTTGATTTGGAGGTGGAAATATTTTGACCCTTCTCAACATTTTTCTTGCTCTACTTTCTCTCTTTATTATTAGAAGCCTTATCTTTCTCAGTAAGCAATGGATGATATTTAGATGAATTCATTGTGCCCATCTATATCAACCTATCTTGTTCTTAAATCAAGTCAACAACAAAGGTATCTAAAGAAGACATCTTCCATGTGGTGTCAAGAGCACTTTTAGTGGCATGAAAAGCAGACATAAATATAGAATATTCAAGACCCAATTTAAAGAGGATTGACAGAATAATTTTTACATCTTTCTTGTCAATTCCACATGGTTTCAACTACAATCTTAAAAAATTGAACTTGGTAAGGAAGTCATAAAGTGTGTCAAAGTCATCTACGCTCAATCTAATAAGCTCATTTTCCATCTTATGTCCTCTCATCACATCCTATACTCCAAAGAGCTTGGTGAGCTAGGTCCACACTTCAGTAGGTGTTTTGGCAAATTTAATGTGAAAGAGTAGATTTGGGGAGATGGAAAGACACAACAGTCTATGGAATTTATCATAATAGTTAAACCATGGTATTTTCACTCAAGCATCAATAGGTTTAGTCTCAGTGCCTATTATAATTTGATGGCACCCCTTGGATTGAAAGATAATTTCTATTCTAGCTTTCAATTCATGATAATTAAATGGTGTAAGTAGACTAATAGAGAGTAAACCCATAGTACAAAAGTAAAGATTGTTGCAGTAAGTAAAGAAGTAATGTGAAAAGAGAAAGACTAAATGCACAACAAACACACAAGTACCCGCTTAGAACTATCAAGAAATGACCCCACTTGAATGTATCAAACGCAATCATGCTCGTATAGATGTTGGATTCAACCAAAAATTTATCTTGATCAATAAGTGTGTAAGTACAATGAACTAGAGGGATATCATATTCAACTGATAATTGATCCAAGAGTATACAAAAAATGTGATTTTCTTTATATCTATGGAAGGCCCAATGGACTGTATAATGTGTAGAGCATAAAAAGAAATCAATTTTAAAGTAAATGACACTCAAAAGGAAGTTATCGATCAAAATTTATGGCACTTACAAGTTCTTACTTCGACATATTCATGGAACCTTTCAAAAAATGGAA
>JARHVA010000604.1:1245000-1345000 GCA_037957365.1 Torreya grandis | reverse complement strand
AAAACATATCAGAGATTAGATACATACTCGGTAAATAGAAAACACAGAAAGAAACCAATTGAATTAATTTCAATAAATAGATAAGTTTGAAGATGAAGATAGGCACATACATATTCATATGCCAATGAAAATGCAAAGATTAAAATGCATTAATATGTGCTTTTTTTAATGTAGGCCAAATATAATGACATAATATAGATTTTAGATACTAATAAAGGGATTTATTTACATCAAGACATGGATATAGTTTGAAGAGTCTTCTTGTGATAGTTTTTTTATTATTTAATTCCTTGAATGAGATATTCCTATACAAAAATTTATAGATTAAATTGTCAAGAGACCACCCATCATTGAACACATTGTTCACTGCCAGGGACATGTGTAGAAAGTAATATGAAGTCAGTATTTTATTTCTAGATAATTATACATATGGTAGTCAACATAATCAAATAACATTGGCACATCTCTTTCAAGTGTCACACTCTGATCATAGCTCCCTAGGAATCCATGTCATCAAGTGTAAAAATAAAGTAAAAAATTAAATGACTTTATTCATACAAATTTACATGGATGAAAACACATGCATAAAAATTTAATCTCAATTGGAAACTCGATCATCTTCTTGAAAAAACCTCAGCATCACAACCTTGAAGTGTTGTAAAATTTTAGAATGAAACTAATTTGCTTCATCCTAAAATAATAAAGTTTTCAAAGTAAGCAAACACAAAAAATATATAAATTGATATAACTACAAAATAATTAGAATTAAAATAACTAAATTAATGTATAATTTTGCACCTTTAAGATTAAATCACAACATAGTTTATTAAAGTAAGAAAATAAAATGTCAACCATGATAAAGTACATACCAAACACGTTTATACCACCATAACTTTTATTGTATTATTATCTTCAGATCTCGAACCTCCAATTAGTAAGAAAATTCTAAAGCCTAGCTAGTTTTGCAAACTTACATCAATGTAAAGCTCTAGCTCAACAAATCTTAGTGATTATAGGATAGAGGAGATGGCAACCTAAAAGATAGTCATTCAATTTAAATGTCATCCACTCAGCTTATAAAGACCATTAATTCACACACACAAAATGCACATAATGTTGAATCCATAAAAAGTTAATAATACTACACCTCAATGAAACATGTGTGCATCTACTACAATAAGAAGAAAATGTATGTAAATGGTTGATGCTAATACATGTTTAGAAATGTTTGTATCTAGAGTAAAAACTTATGGAAAAACGAGAATGTATGATCAAATCTTGCTAGTATGGAAGTGTGTAATGTCTACTAAAAATATTGGTATAATATTAATACATTGAATATTAAATAGCTCATACAATAGACTAATCAACACCACACCTACCAATTAACTAACATTAAATAGTGGAAAAGTGTGAGAAAAAAAATATTGGAATACACTCACCTTCCCAGCGCTCGAGATAAAAATTTAGGAAACTCTTTCATCTACCTTCAAACATATATAAAAGATAAAAACCGTAAATATTACAAATAGAAATAAACATATATTAAAGAGTTGTATCAAAATATAGTCTCATGAAAAATAAACTAGAAGCAAACTTGGTAAATAAACACAGTTCTCTAATCCCTATTTGGATCAGCTTTTGGTTCTTGAGCTTCTTCTTTCCTTTAATTGAAATGCTTACAAGACATTGATCATTTAATCTATTATACATTGTTTGTAAACAAATCAATCAACTAAAAAAATTTCATTATCAATCAACTGAAAAACCCCAATGAAATTATCAATGCTATTAACCTTTGAACTATATGAATTAATAGAATAACAATATCTCTGGATGTTTCCTACAAAAATACTATCTAATCATAACTATGGAGCTAGCAACAATAACACTTGATTAAACAAAAGCATGAATAGAGAAGACCATGACTGCCATTTCCAAACAGAGGTGGAAGACTATGCCTTGGCCTCATTTTGGCAATGCCTACAATCAAAGATCTCATTTCAGCATAGGAACTTGATGCAACATATTCATATATAATGAGTAATTGTCATTAATGGGATAGATTTAGAAACATTTGTTATAGTAGTGACCACTAAAGAAGGATGAAATGAACAAAACATAGTGTCTCACTGTTGAATATATCTTTCTAGTGCTCCAAATAAGAAGCCCAAGCCTTTGACAACATTTACTAAGTGACTACATATTTCTTATAACAAACCTTAAATTTGGATCGCCATGGTCAGGGTCAAACTACCTCGTATGCATTTGGTTCTCTATAAATTTCATCACAATTGGCATAATATTCTTCACAATAATAGAATCGCCCCGTAATATTTTTGAATACAAATTAATCACCCTCTTTTTGTAAGGTGTTTTTACATATGGAATCATAAAGTGCATGCAAAACAGAGGTCTAAAATGCCCCACATAATGTAAAAACCATGGAAATATCAAATACTTCCACAAAGTGTACGGTCTAGTGAATAAACATGTTGTTGATAATGCACTCAATGGTGCTTATGGGATCTAATGCACAATGAAAGTTTGAAGTAGGTAAATTTTGTTAATGTTATTAACTTACTCATTCCATGCATTTTAGCCTCCACCCCACCCACTTCACATTTTGTCATAGCAACTTATCATGTATGTGCACCTTGTGCCATGTCCCCAATTGTTGATATTTGTTGTATTAATTGATTATGATATTTATTACAAATATTGTTGATGATATCAACATTTTATATTATAATAAAATTACTACAATTTCCACTAATTAAAACAAAAATATACAATCTATTTTATATTTTTTTTAACAAATATACAAATCAATTATTAAAATATATACATACATATTTTATTACACAAATAATAATACATTTTAATTGGTAGAAAAAGAAAGATTTAATTCAAAGTTAAAAGGAAACTCATGCCATTGGTTACCCCTTCGGACTAAAATTCCCAAGATTACACTAGGGCAGAGCAAAAAGTAACCTCTCTAAAATTACGATAGCTCAAGCAATGGCTGTTTACAGATTTGAAAGGACATAAGAATCCAGCCATTATAGAGATTTGAAAGCACATAAGAATCCAGCCTTTCAGTAAAAGTTGTGTAGTTCGAGGTTAAAGATCTGAAAATTTAGGAGAATTTATTCCAGAGAGGATAAACGTCGGAATATCAAGAGTATCCATTCCCCGTTCTTCTGTTGTGAAAAAAAATAACTTAATCTTATCTCAACATGTTAATTTCTACTGTTTGTCAACATTCGGATGAGCTTACGATGGACAACAAAATAATTATTCTTCTTTATGAAAGAGGCAACCTATGGTTGCCAATGTTTGTAAATTTCTGAATATTATTTGTAATATTGTAACAGCTCTTGATTCTCATTTTCTCTTTATCTAAAATCTCTATAAATTGGCAGTGACATTCCTCAAAATACACAATTCATTTCAAGTGTAGCGTAAAGGCTTCCGAAATCTTAGAATAGCAGCACAGTCTTCATAGTTATTAGATATTTTTATATTTGAACATGATTTTGAGTTGAAATTCGTTCATTAAGTCCATACTTAATGTGTATATAATAGGTAGAGTTTTTTAAGACTTTACTAAATTAATATATAAAAATTATTAAAAATAGGGATTTGAATGAAAAAAATTAAAAATAATAACTTATAAAAATAATAGGGTCAATGAATTTTATTAGCTTTTTATTAATTTAATTTATTTTTAAATTTTACATTTCAAATTCAATTTTAAGTTAAAGTTTTTTTTTAAACTTTTATTTAAATTTTCCATATTAAATTTAATTTTAAGTTGCGATTTATTTACTATTTTTAATTTATTTTAAAAAATAAATAAATATTAATATTTACAAAATTATGAATTAATTATATTTATTAAAATTTAATTTTTTTATCTCTTGTTTCGTCCTCTAATATCAAAGACATGTTCAGCTCTTACAGAGAATTTGTTTGTGAAGTAGTATTTGGTTTTGAAATTTATGAAAAATCCTGCCTTCCTTAAGACTCCATCTTGTCTAAGCTTAGGAATCTGCTCTTCATGGGACTCCATATTATTCAAGTCTTATCCTAATAAATTTCAACAATGACTTCTCTTCCCCTTTTTCGAAGCACAATTTCCATATGAATTGACATATATATATATATAAAAGTATTTTTCACATAAAATTATATATAATGAAAATGTATAATCTACATATATATAAGTACTTTTTACATAATATTATATATAATGAAAATGTAAAATCAATATGAACTTTCTGCCACATTTGAATTGTCTCCTTTAACTATCCTTCTCTAAACATTATGCAAATCTGCTCCAAACTCACTAGAATTCTACTGCAATCAGAATGTTTCTATAAATTTCCATGTAAAGGAGTAAAGAATTGCAGTCTTCTTCAGCCTGATTTCTACTGCAATCAGAATTTGTAGAAATTTCTACAAATTTCCATTTAAAGGAGTAAAAATTGCAGTCTTTTTGGGCCTGTAGAGGAACAACAAGTTTCCCTTTCTAAAAATTAACTTTTCCTCTATCTCTGACACCACCTAGAAAAGACAATTCCGTGATTGTTATTTTTAAAATTCTTAAAACTTCAACCATCTATCACACCATTGAATTGAAACTAAAAATGAAACTAAAAATTGGTGAAGGCAATGAAGAGTAAAAGCGTTGTTTTCTTGAACTAAAAGTGAAACTAAAAATTGTAACTATAATCATTGTAATGGTTAGACTACACTTTATTTTTATTTTTTTCGCTAGACTCCTTCGAAGAGCGCTATAGTCTGCAAACATGATCACAGAATTTGTTTTTGTTTAAACTCAGACATAGAAAATATTGGGAGGAGATGATTTTAAATTTACACTAACAAAATAACCTAAACTCCAAACGACATTTTCCGCAACAGAACAATTATTTACTAAATAATAGGAGATTCGGTTATGTTGTAGATATAAACTTCTTATTAAAACTAATTGAGGTGTATAACAGTTAAATAATTTATGTAATTAAAATTTAAAAATAAATATATGCTAACTAATAACTGACAGGATATAATGTTTTTTCCTTCAACTCATAGACAGCATGATCTCACGAGGGAGAAAAATACATAATGTAGTCGTCCATTTTTTCCTTCCGGTCACATTTCAAATGGAACAAACTCGGAACACTATACCAATTCATTACTATTATTATTTAGGCATAATTTAACTCTTGTTAGAACTGCAGTTAATTTTTTCACTCCGCTTGTTTAGTCTCCATCATTCACGCAATTTGCATGAACAATTGTTTCAGTCACAACACAGTTTGCATGGACCACTGTTTCAGTTACATCAGTTAAACATTAGTTTATTTCCAATTTAGTTTATTCTTTAATTCTATTTATGTGAACCTGATCGCAGATTTTGTGACAGAGAATTAATTAGATTCAATAAAAATTTTCATTGCTATAACAATCAGTTAGCATACATTATTTTTGTTATCTTTATTTCTCTCTGTCCTCCAACAAAATGGTATCAGAGCCAAGGTGTTGAATCTGGGAAGTAGCAGAAGCCAGGTGGCAAAGAAGAAAATTGGTGAACACTGGGAGAGCAGTCCAACACCTGTGCAAAGTGCAATTAGAGCAGCAACATACAACAGAAGAGTGTATGGAGACTCTACAGTGTGGGAGAAGTGCAATCTATAGTTAAAAGTAGTCAGCAGCAAAAGTTGTTGATCAAAGTCTGAGTAATCTGAAGCATTTAGTCAGAGCGTTGAAAGCACTTGAGACACTAAAAGGCTAAAGAAGTGGCCAAGCAGCTTGTTACACCTTCAAGAAAAGTGTTGCATAAAGAAGAAACAGATGTGTCCAAGCTAAAGAGCGCGTGAAAGTTATCTCTATTTGCTTCATTTAGGTCATGATAGTCAGAAAAGAAAGGTACAAAAGCGTGAAAAGAAGAGAGAGGAAATAAGTGTGGCAAATAAGATAGAAGTGCAGCTAGCTAAAGAGCACACCCAGAGCGCTGGAGACAAGATTCAGGGAGGAGAAAGGCTGCAGCAACAACAGAATCTTGCAAGTGTAGATCTCTGAGGAGAGATTAAATGATGTAGCAATTACTATTTTATTTTTTGGTGTGGTCTTTCAGCTTGAGACATGGCAACAAACAACATTTCTTAGCCCCAGATTCCCATTTATAATTGTAAGAATTATGATTTTTGTGCAATTCAAATGAAAACATTGTTTTGCTCACAAGATGTTTGAGATTTGACAGAAAATGGCTTTGTAGAACCACAGGATGAGGCTGCCCATTAGGGATTAACTCGAGCACAAAAGGAAGAGCTTAAAAAAAACAATAAAAAGGATGCAAAAGCTCTATTCCTAATCCAATAGGCAATGGATGAATCCCTTTTTCTCTAGAATTGCAACAGCAACAAGATCCAAGTCAGCATGAAAAATCTTAGAGACTACCTATAAAGGTAATACAAAGGTGAAAGTAGCTAAATTACAATCTCTTAGGAGAAATTTTAAAAATTTGCAAATGAATGATTCAGAGTCTATAGACTAGTTTAAGTGTCAAATATTGAATATTGTGAATCAAATTATATCTAATGGAGAAACAATAATAGATCAAAAGATCATAGAAAAAATCATTAGGATTTTACCCAACAAATTTGATGCAATATTGTAGCTATTGAGGAAACCAAAGATTTGGAACAGTTATCAGTAGATGAATTAATGGGATCTTTGTTAACACATGAATCCAAAATGAATATGAATAACAATACTTCTTTTGAGAATGCTTTCAAGTCTCAGTTATCATTTGGCAGAGGAATAGGAAGAGGTAGAGGCAGAAATGGAAGGAACAATCTAGATCAAGGTGAAAACAATAATCAAAACTACAATAATAGAGGATGTGGCAAAAATCACTTCCAGCAAAATTCATAGAGGTTTGATAAATCTAACATTCAATGTTATTATTGCAAAAAATATGGACGTTATGCAAGTGAATGCAGAAAGAAACAAGGAGATGTGGACAATCAAAGTGCTAATTACACAAATGAATTTAATTCTAATTCTGGAAGCTTATTCCTCACTTGTCATGTTGCTCAAGAAAATGTTAGAGATATTTGGTTTTTAGATAGTAGATGCAGTAAACATATGATAGGGAATAAACAATTGTTTGCTAGTCTTGATGATTCTATAAAATCTGAAGTGAAATCAGGAAATGATAATAGAGTGGATGTAATGGGTAAAGGAGTAATAAATGTTTTGGCAAAAAATGGTGAAAGAAGATGTATTCCTGATATTTATTTTGTACCTAGACTAAAGCATAATCTTATGAGTGTTGAATAGTTAGTACAAATAGGTTACAGAGCATCTTTTATGGATAATGTTTGCACAGTACTAGATAGATTTCTAAATGATAGGTTGATAAAAAAATTGAGATGACCAAGAATCAGATGTTCCCTCTTTGAATTCAGTGCATCTAAGGAGAAGAGGAAGCCCAATTCAAAACCATGCATCTAGACCAATCATGGCTATGGTATTTAAGGTATGGACATTTACATTTTGGAGGTTTGAATTTGTTACAAAAAAAATATGGTGAAGGTATTACCACCAATAGAGCAGCCAAGAAGTTCATGTGAGAGTTGCATCCTGGCAAAATAACATAGAGAGATATTTTCATTAGGAGCTTCATATAGAGCAAGGGTAATATTGGTGCTAGTCCATAGTGATTTATGTGGATCAATGCAAACTCCATCATTTGGAGGTAGTTCGTATTTTTTAACCTTCATTGATAATTATAATAGAAAGACTTGGATATATTTTCTCAAAGAAAACTCTGAAGCCTTTGAAAAATTTAAAAAATTCAAGGCTATGGTTAAAAAGCAGAGTGGCCTTTACATCAATGTACTTAGAATAGATATAGGAGCTGAATATATGTCTAATGAATTTCAATATTTTTGCAGATATCATGGCATTAAAAGACAATTAACTACAAAGTACACACCATAGTAGAATGGTGTAGCAGAAAGGAAGAATAAAACAATCATGGAGATGGTTAGAAGCATGTTGAAGGCCAAACATTTGTCAAATAAATATTGGGTAGAAGTATTAGCATGTGCAATATATATTCTGAATAGAATCCCAAAAAAGAGTGTCAAGGATCGAATTCCACAAGAAGCTTTGAGTGGTAAGAAGCATAGTGTACATCATTTTAAAAAATTTGATTGTATTGCATATTCTCTTATTCCATCTAAGTTGAGAAGAAAACTTGATGATGGAGGTCAGAAATGCATTTTTATTGGCTATAGTGAAGAATCAAAGGCTTATACATTGTATAACCCCATTTCAAAGAAAGTGATTATTAGCAGAGATGTGGAATTTAAAGAAGAAGAAGCATAGGATGGAAGCATTGATAAAACCATAACAATTGCAGCACTAATTCCCCAAAATGAAGAGGAATATGAAGAACAAAATTTTCAAGGTGATCAATTCTCTCCACAAGCAAGAACAAGCACTCCAATAAAAACACCTAGGATCTTAGCACAAGGTGAATCATTTGGTCATGCATGTCATCCTACTCCCAATTCACAAGTAAGTGATGAATCAGATCCAACTCTTGCCACTTTAAGATCAAAATTTAAAGGTACGAAAATGAGAAACTTGAATGAGATTTATGATCAAAAAGAAGAGAAGTTAGATTTGTGTTCAAATTTTGGCTTTTTCTCTCATGATCATGTGTATTATGAAGAAGCAGTTAATGAGGAACATTGGATAAATGTAATGGATGAAGAGATGAATGCCATTGAGAGAAATCAAATATGGGATCTAATTAATCTACCTGAAGGTAAGGATTGCATAGGTGTCAAATGGGTTTATAAGACCAAATTTAATGTAGAAGGTAAGATTGAAAATCACAAGGCAAGGTTAGTAGCAAAAAGTTTTGCACAAGAACATGAAATTGATTATAATGAAACATTTGCTCCAGTTGCTAGACTTGATACTATTAGAATGGTTTTAGCAATAGCTGCACAAAATAATTGGAAAGTATATCAAATAAATATCAAATCATTTTTCTTGAATGGTTTCCTAGATGAAGAAGTGTATGTGAAACAATCACCAGGGTATGAAGTGCATGGACATGAAGAAGAAGTATACATATTGAAGAAGGCCATCTATGGTCTCAAGCAGGCACCAAGAGCATGGTATCACAAGATTGATTCATATATTACAAATAGTGGTTTCAGCAGAAGCAATAATGAGCCTACATTGTACATAAAAATCAACAAAGAAGGTTAGATTTTGATTATGTGTTTGTATGTTGATGGTTTGATTTTCACTAAAAAAAATTTTATACACATATTTAAATTAGCAATGAAGAAAGTGTTTGAGATGACAGATTTGGGATTAATGAAGTATTTTTTGGGCATTGAAGTTGTACAATTAGAGAAGGGTATTTTTATTTGTCAAACTAAATATGCAAAGGATATGTTAAGGAGGTTTAAGATGTTGAATTGTATTTTTAAGCCAACCCTCATTTTAAATTTCAAATTACTTATTGAATATTTTTTTAATTGAAAAACTAAAATCTATAAGAAAATGAAACTAAATTGATAAACCTTTCAAATAAATATAAAAATCAATATTACAAATAAATATAAAATGTTGATAAATATTTTATTAATAGATAAACTCATTCACTTTAAACAAATATAATTAAACTATTAAGTTTAAAAAAACACAAATTCAATTTTGAAAAAAAATGCTAGAGGAACAAGGTATGGACATCCATAAAAAAAACATTACCATGATACAACTAAGTAAAATACCTCCATCAAACTTTTCCACAAACTAGCATGGAATATAAAAATCCTAGTATATACTAAATATTTATGAATATATCTACGAATAATATTAATAGTACCTATGCTAACACTACACAATTTCAATCTAATGGAAGAATTTACCAATAAATAAACATTTTATGTAAAATCACGTTGTAAGCAATGTACCATCAACATAACTATGTTTTCATAAAACCCAAGTAAATAATAAAATGACTTAATAATATAATCTGTCCCTCAAGAAATTATCCTCGCTATTTTACAATATAATGTCTCCAACTACAAAGTTAGAAAATGATGGTCAATCTTTCCTATAAATTATAATTTTGTTTAGGGTATCAGTTTTTTACAGAAAATATTTTTAATTATTGTAAAACAAAAATTTATAAAATAAATTATACAATTTGATAAGTTGTCAAATATGTTATAATCAACATTCATATTAATTTAATGTACTTTTTTAAAAAACAAATAAGAAAAAAACATTATATACTATATAATAAGTTAAATGTAACATCATTATTAAAATTTAATATTTAAAATAGAAAATAATGGCGTTGAAGAGAAATTATTTTTTTGAAAAGAATAATGGAGCTGACGTCAGAATATAGAGAGTATACAAAACAAGAACTCAAACAAATAAACAAGAAAGAATCCAATTGCTATAGCAATTTCTTGAAAAAAAGAGAATCTATTGATCTTCAATTTTCTTTGCTTACAATGATGTGCCCAAGTGTCTTTAAATAGATTTGAATCCATACAATAATTAACAAATAAACTCAAGACTAATTTTAGTCTTTCCATGCAAACTAACTCTCTAACAAATTCTCTAACAGTTTAACTAACTGTTTGCTAACTAGTTGATTGCTCAACTGTCAATTTACTAACTGATTGCTTACAATTGCATGCATGAGGAGTGGTGAAATTAACTCCAATTCAACTTGAGTCTCTAACACTCCCCCTTAATTTGTACCACTTACAATTTTAGCATTTACAATGCCTAAATTTTGTCTCAAATAATCAAAGGTCACTTTTGGTAATGCCTTTATAAATATATCTGCTAATTGATCTTTAGATCTGCAGAAGTCTAGATAGATTTCTCCATTGTTCACTAATTCTATGATAAAGTGAAATCTCATATCAATGTGCTTGCTCTTCTTATGAAACACATGATTTTTTGATAAAGCGATCGCTGATTTGTTATCACAAAAGATTGGTGTTGAATCTTTCTATGTTTGTAATAAATCTTTTAATATTCTTCTCATCTAAGTTGCTTGACATGCTGATGATGTCGCTGCAACATACTCTACTTCAACTGATGAAAGTGTCACTATAGGTTTCTTTTTAGTTGCCCATGTGACCACACCTGTGCCTAAAAGAAAGGCATATCCAGAAGTACTCTTCCTATCATCAATGCTACTTGCAAAATCACTATCTATAAAACCAATCAAACTAAAATCATTAGTAGTGGAATATAAAATTCCATATTCTATAGTTCTTGCCACATATCTTAATATCTTTTTTCCAACTTGCCAATGTGAGTCTTTCGATGACTCCATAAATCTTGAGATTAAACTAACCCCATAACTGATATCTGGTCTAGTAGCTGCAAGATACATCAAACTGCCAACTACCTTTTTGAATGTTATTGAATCAACATTAAACCCTTGGTCTTCTTTGTTAAGTTTAGTCCTTGTAGCAACTGGTGTAGGTGATGGTTTACAATTCAGCATCCTAAATCTCTTTAACACATCCTTTGCATATTTTGTTTGATAGATAAATATTTTTTTCTCTGATTGTTTAACTTTTATTCCCAAAAAATACTTCATTAATTCCAAATCTGTCATTTCAAATTCTTTCTTCATTGCTGATTTAAAAGTGTCTACAAACAAATTTCTAGTAAAAATCAAATCATCAACATATAAACACATAATCAAAATCTGACCTTTGTTGATTTTTGTGTACAAAGTAGGCTCGCTATGGCTTCTACTAAATATATTATTTATCATATAAGAATCAATTCTACAATAGCATGCTCTTGGTGTTTGCTTAAGACCATAAAGAGCTTTCTTCAATATGTAAACTTTTTCTTCATGTCCTTCCACTTCATAACCTGTATGCTATTTCACATATACTTCATCTAGAAATCCATTCAAAAAAGTTGATTTTACATCCATTTGATATACATACCAATTATTTTGAGCAGCTATTGATAATACCATTCTAACAGTATCTAGTCTAGCAACTAGAGCAAATGTTTCATTATAATCAACTCCATGTTCTTGTGCAAAACTTTTTGCGACTAACCTTGCTTTGTGCTTTTCAACATTTCCATCTGCATCAAATTTAGTTTTATAAACCCATTTGACTCCAATACAATCCTTACCTTCAGGTAAATTAGTTAGATCCCATGTTTGATTTCTTTCAATAGCATTCAACTCTTCATCCATTGCTTTAAGCCAATGTTTCTCATTAACTACTTCTTCATAATACATAGGTTCATGAGTGAAAAGAGCAAAATTTGAAACCAAATCTAATTTCTCTTCTTCTTGATTATAAATCTCATTCAAATTTCTCATTTTCTTACCATTCAATCTTTCTCTTAAAGTAGCAAGAGTTGGATCTGATTCATCACTTACTTGTGAATTTGGAGTAGGGTGACATGCATGACTAGATGATTCACCTTGTTCAAACCTCCTAAGTATTCTTATTAGAGTGCTTGTTCCTACTTGTGGAGAAGATTGTCCACCTTGCAAATTTTGTTCTTCAAGAACTTCTTCATCCTGTGGAATTGGTGCTCCAACTGTGATGGTGCTACCATCCCATGCTTCTGCTTCCTTGAATTCTACATCTCTACTAATAATCACTTGCTTCAAAATAGGGTTATACAGCGTATAAGCCTTTAACTCTTCACTATAGCCAATAAAAATGCATTTTTTTACCTCTATCATCAAGTTTCTTTCTCAATTTAGATGGTATAAGAGAATATGCAACACAACCAAAATTTTTGAAATGATATACAGTATATTTCTTACCACTCCATGCTTCTTGTGGAGTTTGATCTTTGACACTCTTTATTGGGCTTCTATATAGAATATACATTGCACATGCTACTGCTTCTATCCAATATTCATTTGACAAGTGTTTAGCTTTCAACATGCTTCTTGCCATCTCCATGATTGTTCTATTCTTTCTTTTTGCAACACCATTTTGCTATGGTGTGTACCTTGTAGTCAATTGTCTTTTGATTCCATGATATCTGCAAAAATCTTAAAATTGATTAGACATATATTCACCTCCTCTATCTGATCTGAGTACCTTGATATAATGGCCACTCTGCTTTTCAACCATTGCCTTCAATTCTTTAAACTTTCTAAAGGCTTCAGACTTATTTTTGAGAAAGTAGATCCAAGTCTTTCTGCTAAAGTCATCAATGAAGGTTAGAAAATAAGTACTACCTCTAAATGATAGAGTTTTCATTGGTCCACATAAATCACTATGGACTAACTCCAATATTACCTTAGCTCTATATGAGGCTCCTACTGGAAAGCTCTCTCTATGCTGTTTTGCCAGAATACAACTGTCACATGGACTTCTTGGCTGTTCTATTGGTGGTAAACCTTTCACCATATTTTTCTTCTATAACAAATTTAAACCACCAAAATGTAAATGTCCATACCTTAAGTGCCATAACCATGATTGGTCTACCTGTATGGATTTGAAGTGTGCTTGCTCTTCTCCTTGGATGCACTGAATATGAAGAGGGAACATCTGATTCTTTGTCATCTCCACTTTTCCTATCAACCTATCACTTGGACACTTGTCCAATATTGTGCAAACATTATCCATAAACGATACTCTGTAACCTTTTCGTACTAATTGACCAACACTCAAAAGATTATGTTTAGTCTAGGTACAAAATAAACATCAGGTATAAACCTTCTTTCACCATTCTTTTTCAAAACATTAATGACACCTTTACCCATGACATCTACTATGATATCATTTCCTAATTCCACTTCTGATTTTAAAAAATCATCAAGACTAGCAAATAATTCTTTATTCCCTGTCATATGATTATTGCATCCACTATCTAAAAACCAAATATCTTTAGCTTTTTCTTGAGTAACATTACAAGTAAGAAACATGTTTCCAGGATTAGAACTAGATTCACCTAGATTAGAACTAGATTTACTTGTGTAATTAGCATTTTGCTTGTACACATATCCTTGTTTACTTCTGCAGTCACTTGCATAATGACCATATTTCTTGCAGTAATAACATTGAACATTAGATTTTTCAAACCTTTGTGAACGTTGTTGAAAGTGGTTATTGCCACGTCCTCTATTGCTATAGTTTTCTCTACTACTATAGTTTTTATTACTGTCCTCACCTTCATCTAAATTGTTCCTTCCATATCTGCCTCTGCCTCTTCCTCTGAAGCTTGACCTGGCTCTTCCTCTTCCTCTGCCAATTGATACATGTGACTTGAAGGCATTCTCAAGAGAAGTGTTATTCCTATTCATTCTAAATTCATGTGTTAACAAATAACCCATTAATTCATCTACAGATAATTGTTCCAAATCCTTGGTTTCCTCAATAGCTACAACTATAGCATCAAATTTATTGGGTAAACATCTGAGTACTTTTTTTATGATCTTTTGATCTGTCATAGTTTCTCCATTAGATCTAATTTGATTCACTATATTCAAAACATGACCCATAAACTGGTCTATTGAATCTGAATCATTCATTTGCAAATTTTTAAAAGTTCTCCTAAGAGATTGCAATTTAGCAATTATTACATTTGTATTACCTCTATAAGTAGTCTCCAAGATTTTCCATGCCTCTCTGGATCTTGTTGCTGCTGCAACTCTGCAAAATATAGATTCATCCAATGCCTGTTGGATGAGAAATAATGCTTTTGAATCTTTCCTCTTATTCTCTTTGAGTTCATCCTTTTGTATTCGATTTAACACTAGATGGGTTGCCTCATCCTGCGGTTCTACAAAACCACTTTCTACCAAATTCAATACATCTTGTGAGCAAAATAAAGTTCTCATCTTAATTGCCCAAAAATCGTAGTTCTTACCATTGAAATTGGGAGTTTGAGGCTGTGAAACACTGTTATACGCTGCCATTTGTCACTCTAAAAATGACTTTTTGGTCGCTGTTTCTGACACATACTCACCGACGATGGTTAAACTGCCATGATCAGTCAATAATACTGCCGACGTCAGTTAAACTGCTAATGTCAATCACTAATACTACCGACGTCGGTTATTTTGCCAATGTCGGTCTGGGAGTCGGCCGATGTCGGTCTCTGCTCTCCCTAATGGCTCTTCCTTCATTCTCTGACTACGGCTGCTGCGCGCTTCTGCTGACTACGCACTTCTGCAATCTCTGCTTCTCCAAGTGCTTTTGCTGCACAAATCTTTACCAGGCTTTGATACCAATTTGTCAGAATATAGAGAGCATACAAAACAAGAATTCAAACAAATAAATAAGAAAGAATCCAATTGCTACAGCAATTTCTTGAAAGAAAGAGATTCTATTGATCTTCAATTTTCCTTGCTTACAATGATGCGTCCAAGCGTCTTTAAATAGATTTGAATCCATACAATAATTAAAAAATAAACTCAAGACAAATTTTAGTTTTTCCATGCAAACTAACTCTCTAACAAATTCTCTAATAGTTTAACTAATTGTTTGCTAACTAACTGATTGCACAACTTTTAGTTTACTAACTGCTTGCTTACAATTGCATGCATGAGGAGTGGAGAAATTAACTCCAATTCAACTTGAGTCTCTAACCGCTGAGTTATCTTGACATTGTTTAACTTGGATCAAACTTTCTTCAATCAAAAAGAAGTTTTCTATACCCCCTACAGAGCTTCCGAAACCATAAAAAAAAATGAAGATGAAATTTTCTAAGATTAGAAAAGCTCATGAGAGAGAGTAAAAAGCAACCCTCCTTAAAACTGGCATACCCTGCAATTGAAGTGAACTATACATTTTGAGAAATGTCACTGCCAATTTATAGAGATCTGCTAAAATATTCTAAATAGATTACAAATTATCTTCACAAGTTTACCAAAATTGGCAAACATAAGTTGCCCCTTTCATAAAGAAGAACAATTCTTTTATGGTCCATCGTAAGCTCATCTGAATGTTGACAAACAGTAGAAATTACCATGTTCACATACGATTAAAATATTTTCTCGGGAAAAGGATATGATACTAATGGATTTCCGACGTTTATCCTCACTAGAATAATTTCTCTAAATAGAGAATTCTTTGACCTCGAACAACACAACTTTTACCGAAAGGGTACTCAAACACCTTTGGATTCTTATGTCCTTTCAGATCTCCATAATTGGCTGGGAACTCATTAAAATGCCCAGTGTACAGCCATTCCTTTGGCTATCGTAATTTTAGAGCAGGATAATTTTTGCTCCAACTCAAACGCTAAAAATACCTGTTTTTGTTCGTAGTGCAATCTTGGGCTTTTTTCTTTTTGGCTGCCTTTCCCGAGAGGAAGAGTGTGACACTAAAGTTTTATTCCTATTTAGTGCTTTGTACACACAATAATTTTACATTGCACATTTTATAGTGATGTGTATTCCCCCTCCCCACCTTTTTTTTCGTTTATTTAACGATTTTTCCCCAGTGAACAATACGTTCTGGTTTGATTGGATGTTGTGTATCTATAAAAGATTTTGAGGTATTTCTCTATGGATTAAAGAATGTCCTGTACGTATTGTTGCTACTTATATTATAAGATTCATGGATTTTTCTCCTCGGAAATTAAAATTTATAAATTTTTTTCTTAAAATTAAAGTCATTTAGAGTTAAAATTTTTTTTTTTCTAGATTTTCTACATTTTTCTAAATTGTGTAATGATTAATATTTACACATTTTTATATTAGATTTTTAACATTTTTTGTGTATTGTTTGATGATGTGTTACTAGACAGAAGCATCTTTAATTTTTTGTGTATTGGATCTTTTGAAATCCTTTCATGCCCCTTTTTTGTGTAAAATTTTAAATAGTTTCTTGCTAGTCATGTTTTTGCTCAAATCCCTAAATGGTGATTCAACGAAGAGGAGGAAGAGGCTCCACATGAGCGGCGAGGAAGAAGGGTGTGAGTGAAGAGAAGGAAGTTTGACAAGCTATGGTGGGTTGATATGGGCAGTGCAAGGTAGGGTAATAGGGTATGTTTTTATGTTTTTGATTTCATATATATATATAAAGTTTTGTTTTTCAATTCTCTTTATAATTTATTATTTGTCATTGTAAGTTTGGTTATAAGGATGTTAGTGTTTTTCTTTCTTTTTAAAAAAAGATTTTATGTTTTGTTTCTTTTGTTTTCAATTTAAACTTATGAATTATTAATTTTTTTAATTATGCATTTAACATATATATTTTTTAATGTTTGAATGTTTTTATATTTTTTACTTTTAAAATTTATTAGGAATGTTTTTTAATTTGAACTAAAAATCGAACCTTGTGATTTAGTTTGCTTCATTTCTACGATATTTGTCTCCACTAATTGTGTTTATATATATTTTCTTTTTATTTATTTATATTTATTATGTTTGTTCAATATTTATAATAATGTTGTTCTTCTCTTTTCTAAAAACTAAATAATAAAGCTTAAATTTTTTATATGTTTTGGTATTATTAAAATAAAACTAACAACAATGATGAGCTAAAAGGTGATAGAATCATGAAAGTTGTATTTTGTTATTTTTCTATTTGCATCATATTTTGTGAATCTATTCATATATTTTATGTATATCGTAATAATGTTTATAAATTTATTGACTATCTAAGATGAAAATTTGTCAAAATATATTTCATTTCATGTCATAATAGGCCAAAGTGTGTCAAAATCCTTGTTTTATAGTTGTCTAGGTCTTAAAATATTTTTTGTTTTGTTATATGGTGACCTAGGGGTAAAATGTGATGTTAAATTATAGGAAATTGATTGGAAATGATCTCAGGATAACAAGGAAATGAAGCAATGGAGCATCTATTTTGTTCTTTACCTAATTTCAAAAAAAATTATGAATATGTGGATATTCTTGGTGGCATATGTTTCATAGTTTGTTACCGTGGAAATTAGAGGGTGTCACATTGAAAAAATCTATTTTCATCTTTATGTAGACATGAATACATAATTATATTTTTCCATATTGTGGGTAGGTAGAAAATCTTGCAAAATATTATAAGAAAAACAATTGTCAATATTTTTTGTGTTATGAAATGACAATGTCAGCGGGTTCATATTTTGTTCTTTGGCTATACTTAGTCAATTTTGTACCTCGATGTATTTTTGTATTATTATATACCATGGGAAGTGATGAAATCAAATATATTATCCTAGCAAAAAATAGTTATCAAAATTTATTAGGTTTTAGGGTGATAGAATTAGGGAGTTCTTATTTTTTTATCGGTTTGTATTTAAGGGTTGATTCTATAATGTCCATGGCATTACAATATTCTATAGTTATTTATCTTAAGTACAGTGATTTTTTATAATTTTATTTTGATTGTGCTTTTTCAATACATTTAACTTTTTTCGTTGGTGTCTTTTTTCTATGCAATTTTGTATTTGTGTAGGATCATAGACATTTTTATGTTTTAAAATCTCATAGTTGGTTGGTTAATTTCATTGGTGAAATTGTGTAAAAAACATATCATTGATACCAAAGTCAATTTTATTCATAGAGCAAAGAAGTCACTACAATGTTCTTGAGTTAATTTCAATGACCTTTGTATATGGTGTCCAAAGTATCATCCCATAAGCATGAATGTTGATTATTTTTCTTATTGAAAACTGCGGTTTGTCAATACTTGAATTTTCAAATAATTTTTTTTTAATTAGGGAGAGGTTTCTTGGTGTTTTGAACCTAATGTTGGGAATTAATGAACACTCACAAATTATATGGCTTATCACTTCAAAAAAAGAAAAGTGTTGGCAAGATTTATGTAAAACACATGTTATATGATTCAGTTGTTGTTAAATTTGAAAGCAATCATCAAATTTATTATTTTAATATTAAATCCCAACATTTCATTAAAAATTAGTAGTCCCACTTCTTTTCTAGGTCTCTTTTTTGAAGGAATTTTTTGATTCACTATCTACAATAGAATGCTTGTACCTAATTTCATGGCATTGGTATTGGTTAAAAATATATAATATTCTAGGATAAATATGGTGAAATGTTAGATCCATTGTAACGTATACAAATGAAAAATAGTGTATGCTTCCACTTCAAATAATGAAGTCATAAAATAAAGATTCAACAGAACAACTTTTAATTCAAGATAAAAGATTTCAACATGAGAATAAAGTAAGATATTTATTTCCTAAAATGTTGACTCACATTTTTCTAAAATTATTTCTAAGACATTATTTGTACATAATGAAATACTATTTATTGTACATCATAGGGAGAAGATAAAGAGATGTAATGTTATGTACCACCATAATTGGATTATAATATCTACATATTTTATTTTTCATTTTATATAAGAAAAGAGCATAGATTTACTCTAAGAAATTGTTATATACAATTACAATTGTTGTGCATAATTTTTAGAATTCAAGTTTTTAATTCAAATTTCACAAATAATTATATATTAAATAAATGTTTTTTATATATAAATTTTAGTAGAAGAAGAAATAGATTTTTTTAGTGAATATATTATATAAAATCATATTTATTTGACACATTTTTGGAATTTTTAATTTCTAGTTCTAAATTTTACATATATTTTTTATATCTTAATAATTAAATATATACTTGACATAAATTATTATAAATTCAACATAATTAAATATTTTATGTTTTTCTTAATATTAATTTTATAGAATTATAGATTTTGAAATCCCTTAATTATACAACTGATTATTTTTATTTTCAACTAGTCATATGAGCATTATATCTTAAATATTTCTCAATCATAAATTATAAATATTATTTTTTCATTCCGTAATTGTTAGTGTACATAAATTTATCACAAGGATATGCCATGAATATATTCTAATATAAAAATATAGTTAATATATCATTGAAGAAACTCAAGCATAAATTATTAATTTTTTATTTAATACTAATTTCTTATTCAACAATATTTTTATTAGTTTTATGATATTTTTTATGTAATACTAAAATTTAAAAACAAAATATATTATAACATAGAACATTATATATATATATATATATATATATATATATATATATATATATATATATATATATATATAATATTTTGTTAAATTTTAGAGTTATACGAACTTATCAGGGGACTAAGTCAATAGTTTTTGATAATTTAATATTTATGTTTCTAATAATATATTAAATAAATCATCTTAATACCCTTACTGCATATTACAATAACCTTAAAAATATTATAAATCATATACAAAAAAAATTAAATTGTAAATTATTTTAAAACAAGTTTACCTTGTTCTAATATTTTTGAAAAGAACATCTAAATAAAACCTTAAATACTTAAAGAAAAAATCATATCTTAAAAAACATTTAAGTAAAATATCTTAAAAAATAATAAACATATTTATTAAAAAAACCCATAACCTCAAAATATAGATTTTAAACTTTTATACTCATTTTAAAAAAAATCTATATCAATTCTCCATATTTTAAAAATAAAATAAAAATAAAAATCCCTCATCAATGTGTGACAGACGGTTGAAAATATATACTTGGATATTCTTAATACTACTCTAAGGGCTATCTTTACCATAACTATGTCTACCTAATTCAAAGGAGTTATTATCTACTCATTGTATAAAGGGTGAAATTTAAATAAAATCTGTAATGAGTTAACATTATGAAGTCAATATTTTGCAATGTGAGACACAAAAATGTATTTATGTTAGTTTTAAAATATATATAATTTTTAATATTTAATGTAATCTAAGGATATATATAACGTTAAAAGTGTATTTTTATGTTATACATTAAAATACAAATCCCACTAAATACAAAAAAAGAGTTGAAAATAGTTAATTTTATTAGTATTTATTGGAGGCTGGAGTTAATTTCTCCACTCATCATGCATGAAATAATTAACTATCAGTTAGTTAACAAATAGTTAGTTAAACTATTAGAGTTGCAATTTGCATGTAAAGACTAAAATTAGTCTTTGGTTTGCTTTTTCTAATTATTGTTAGTTTTTCAAATCTATTTAATAGACCCATGGGGCAGTATTGTAATTGAGCAAGATAAGCAAGATCAAGAAGATCTGCAAGATTCAAGAAGATCTACAAGATTCAAGAAGATTGATAAAAATCTTATTCCATAATTGATGTAGCAATCTAAGTGTGTTTTATAATCTATGTGTTCTATTTTCATCTGTGAGTTATATTTTTTTATTTGTTTTTATTTTCTATCAAATGGTATCAGAGCTTTAAGGATATGATCTTGTGAAGATTGAAGAGAGCCATTGAGGGATGTGGAAAGAACCCAGCAAAGCCCTAGGAGGAAACCTGAGCAGTTAAGCGTCGGGTGAAAGAAATGTAAGCAAGCGGAGAGCTTGTAGTGTTGGACATAAGCATGTCCATTGATAGCCTTTCGATAGGCTACTCCTCAGTCTTAAACGCTGAGTGAACACTCATTGAGTAATTGTATTTGTTCGTAGCCTCAATCTAGGCTATATCAAGGTGGTGTATTCCACATATAAGGTGATGTATTTCGCAAGACGGTGTATTCTACATGAGAGGCAATGTATTCTACAAAAGAAAATCATCCTAGCTGAAGCTGGTAGATAGAATGACAAAATTTAGGCATTGTAAATGCTGAAATAGTTTGTGGTAAAAATTAAGGGGGAGTGTTGGAGACTGGAGTTAATTTCTACACTCCTCATGCATGCAGCAGTTAACTATCAGTTAGTTAACAAATAGTTAGTTAAACTGTTAGAGTTGCAATTTGCATGTAAAGACTAAAATTAGTCTTTGGTTTGTTTTTTCTAATTATTGTTAGTTTTTCAAATCTATTTAATAGACCCATGGGGCAGTATTGTAATTGAGCAAGATAAGCAAGATCAAGAAGATCTGCAAGATTCAAGAAGATTGATAAAAATCTTGTTCCATAATTGTTGTAGCAATCTGAGTGTGTTTTATAATCTGTGTGTGTTCTATTTTCATTCTAATTTTATGTTTTTATATGTTTTTATTTTCCTTCAATATCTTTAAATTCTTAACTCTAAATTAAAGAAGATTAATTTATTTGTACATTGATACAAATAAATATAAAAATTACTCCTAAAAATCTAGTTATTTTATATTTAGTAAAATAATTAATTATTTTACAATTCTTTAACATAATACATAACTTAGTATTATAATATAAGCAAACATTTTAATGTTAAAGTTACAAATCCATAATTGAATCATCCATATGGGATCTAATTTAAACTCCAATAAATATATAACACCCTTATATACTACTTCCAAAATCAATTATAAATTCTCTTTAATTTAATCCACTTAATTTCCTTCAAGCAAATAAAAACCCATAAAACATTTTTGTCGGTACTTATAAAGATGAACAGTGCCTGGTGACTTTTATGGCAACACATTTGATGTACGTTAAAGACTACCTGTGGTAACAATCAATGATAGCATGCGAGAAAACAAGTGGTAACGATCAACATGGGCGATTTTATTGAGATATCCGTGTCTTCAAGATAGTGGCATCCAAAGACTTTTTAAATTTTTAATATCAGCGTGGAGCCCATTTACAATAGTAAATTCCTATTCTGCATCTCATCATTCTATATTAATATTCCCAGTTAACCATTATCAAAGTAGGCATGCATCTAATGGTAAAGAAGATGAACGAGGGAAGTTGCTGTTAAATCTCTGTCAAAGCCTCCTCAAATCTGTCTGTGGAGGTGTTTTGCAGTCTTTGAAAAGCATATGGGTGTATCTGATTTCACCTACAGCGACCAATTCATTCTGTGAATTGATAGGGTCGTTAGTTTTTAAGGTAGAGGAGATGAATGAGTGAAGTGCTGTTAACTCTACCACAAACGCTCCAGAAAACTGTATCTGGAGGTGTTTTGGATCTTTACAGAGGGATGTGAGTGCATGTGATCTCAGTTACGTCAACTAACTCTTCTTTTAACCATCTATTTCCATCTTGCTTTTCATAACAAAATCTATATTCTCCAACTTCCAACTGTTTACTCTTTTTGACTAATTTTTAAAATGTGAAAATTGTAAATATTTTGTTTCTTTGATTTCCCCTATCTTGAGCTCTACTTTCCATTAATGTTTGTGTGTTCAGCATTTCATGTTGTCTATATGTTTAGATAGCTTTTATCAGTCAGATTTCTTAAAATGAAATTTAGTTACTAGTTAGAGTTAAATTCTGCGCTAAATAATAATAGTAATGAATTGGTATAGTGTTCCGAGTTTGTTCCATTTCAAATGTGACCGGAAGGACAAAATGAATGACTACATTATGTATTTTTCTCCCTCGTGAGATCATGCTGTCTATGAGTTGAAGGAAAAAACATTATATCCTGTCAATTATTAGTTAGCATATATTTATTTTTAAATTTTAAATACGTAAATTATTTAACTGTTATCCACCTCAATTAGTTTTAATAGAAAGTTTATATCTACAACATAACCGAATCTCCTATTATTTAGTAAATAATTGTTCCGTTGAGGAAAATGTCGTTTGGAGTTTAGGTTATTTTGTCAGTGTAAATTTAAAATCATCGCCTCCCAATATTTGCTATGTCTGAGTTTAAACAATAACAAATTCTATGATCATGTTTGCAGACTATAGCGTTCTACGAAGGAGTCTAGCGAAAAAAATAAAAATAAAGTGTAGTCTAACCATTAGAATGATTATAGTTACAATTTTTAGTTTCACATTAGTTCAAGAAAACAACGCTTTTACTCTTCATTGCCTTAACCAATATTTAGTTTGACTTTTAGTTTCAATTCTATGGTGTGATTGATGGTTGAAGTTTTAAGAATTTTAAAAATAACAATGGAATTGTCTTTTCTAGGTGGTCTCAGAGAGAGAGGAAAAGTTAATTTATTAGAAAGGGAAACTTCTTGTTATTCTACAGGCCGAAAAAGACTGCAATTCTCTACTCCTTTAAATGGAAATTTGTAGAAATTTCTACAAATTCTGATCGCAGCAGAATTCAAGCTGAAGAAGACTGCAATTCTTTACTCCTTTATATGGAAATTTATAGAAACATTCTGATTGCAGTAGAATTCTAGTGAGTTTGGAGCAGATTTGCATAATGTATAGAGAAGGATAGTTAAAGGAGACAATTCAAATCTGGCAGAAATTTCATATTGATTATACATTATATATATATATATATATATATATATATATATATATATATATATATATAAATATAATTCATATGGAAATTGTGCTTCTAAAAAGGGGAAGAGAAGTCATTGTTGAAATTTATTAGGATAAGACTTGAATACTATGGAGTCCCACGAAGAGCAGATCTTCTCCTAAGCTTAGACAAGATGGAGTCTTAAGGAAGGCGGGTTTTTTCATAAATTTCAAAACCAAATACTACTTCACAAATAAATTCTCTGTAAGAGCTGAACATGTCTTTCATATTAGAGGATGAAACAAGAGATTTAAAAAAAAAAAATTAATAAATATAATTAATTCATAATTTTGTAAATATTAATATTTATTTATTTTTTATAAATAAATTAAAAGTATTAAATAAATGTTTTAAATAAATCTCAACTTAAAATTAAATTTAAGATGTAAAATTTAAATAAAAGTTTTAAAAAAAACCTTAACTTAGAATTGAACTTGAAATGTAAAATTTAAAAAGAAATTAAATTAATCAAAAGCTAATAAAATTCATTGACCCTGTTATTTTTATTAGTTATTATTTTTAATTTTTTTCATACAAATCATTATTTTTAATAATTTATATATATAAATTTAGTAGAGTCTAAAAAAACTCTACCTATTATATACACATTAAGTATGGACTTAATGAACGAATTTCAACTCAAAATCATGTTTAAATACAAAAATATCTAATAACTATGAAAATTGTGCTGCTATTCTAAGATTTCGGAAGTTCTTACGCTACACTTGAAATGAACCGTGTATTTTGAGGAATGTCACCGCCAATTTATAGAGATTTTAAATAAAGAGGAAACGAGAATCAAGAGCTGTTAAAATATTACAAATTATATTCAGATATTTACAAACATTGGCAACCATAGGTTGCCTCTCTCATAAAGAAAAATAATTATTTTGTTGTCCATCGTAAGCTCATCTGAATGTTGGCAAACAGTAGAAATTAACATGTTGAGATAAGATTAAATTATTTTTTTTCACAACAGAAGAACGGGGAATGGATACTCATGATTTTCCGACGTTTATCTGCTCTGGAATAAATTCTCCTAAATTTTCAGATCTTTAACCTCGAACTACACAACTTTTACTGAAAGGCTGGATTCTTATGTGCTTTTAAATCTCTATAATGGCTGGATTCTTATGTCCTTTCAAATCTCTAAACAGCCATTGCTTGAGCTATCGTAGTTTTAGAGCGGGTTACGTTTTGCTCTGCCTCAAAGACATTTTAATTTTTAATTTTCTTTTTTGTTGTTAGTGTAATCTTGGAATTTTTAGTCCGAAAGGGGTAACCAATGGCATGAGTTTCCTTTTAACTTTCAATTAAATCTTTCTTTTTCTACCAATAAAAATGTATATATATATATATATGATTTGTATATTTGTTAACAAAAAATATAAAATAGATTATTTATTTTTATTTTAATTGCTTGAAATTGTAGTCATCTTATTATAATATAAAATGTTGATATCATCCACAATATTTGTAATAAATATTATAATCAATTAATACAACAAACAGCGATAATTGGGGACATGGCACAAGATGCACATACATAACAAGTTGTTGTGACAAAATGCAAAGTGCGTGAGGTGGAGGCTAAAATGCACGGAATGAGTAAGTGGATAACATTAACAAGATTTACCCACTTCAAACATTCATTGTGCATTAGATCCCATAATCACCATTGAGTGCATTATCAACATGTTTATTCACTGGACTTTACACTTTGTGGAAATATTTGATATTTCCAAGGTTTTTACATTATGTGGAGCATTTTAGACCTCTATTTTGCATGCACTTTATGATTCCACATGTAAAAACACCTTACAAAAAGAGCGTGATTAATTTATAGTCAAGAATATTATAGGGTGATTATATTATAGTTAAGAATATTATGCCAATTATGATGAAATTTACAGAGAACCAAATCCATATGAGGTAGTTTGACCCTGACCAATGCGATCCAAATTTAAGGTTTGTTATAAGAAATATGTAATCACTTAGTAAATGTTGGCAAAGGCTTGAGCTTCTTATTTGGAGCACTAGAAAGATATATTCAATAGTGAGACACTTTGTTTTGTTCATATCATCCTTCTTTAGTGGTCACTACTATAACAAATGTTTCTATATCTATCCCATTAATGACAATTACTCATTATGAGATCTTTGATTGTAGGGATTGCCAAAATGAGGTTAAGGCATAGTCTTCCACCTTTGTTTGGAAATGGCAGTCATGGTCTTCTCTATTCATGCTTTTGTTTAATCAAGTGTTAATTTTGCTAGCACCAAAGATATGATTGGATAGTGTTTTGGTAGGAAACATCCAGAGATATGGTTATTCTATTAATATAGTTCAAAGGTTAATAGCATTGATAATTTCATTATGGTTTTTTCAACCTTATGCTGATGAAAGTTTGTTAGTTGATTGATTTGTTTATAAACAATGTATAATAGATTAAATGACCAATGTCTTGTAAGCATTTCAATTAAAGGAAAGAAGAAGCTCGAGGACCAAAAGCTGATCCAAATAGGGATTAGAGAACTGTGTTTATTTACCAAGTTTTCTTATAGTTTATTTTTCAAGATACTATATTTTGATACAACTCTTTAAGTTATGTTTATTTCTATTTGTAATATTTACAGTTTTCATTTTTAGATATGTTTGAAGGTAGAAGAAAGAGGTTCCTAGGAGTTTTTCTCGAGAGCTGGGAAGGTTATTGTATTCCAATAAATTTTTTTGCTCACACTTTTCCACTATTTAATGCTAGTAATTTGGTATGTGTGGTGTTGATCAGTCTATTGTATGAGCTATTTAATATGCAATGTATTAATATTATACCAATATTTTTAGTGGACATTACACATTTCCATACTAGCAAGATTTGATCATACATTCTCCTTTTTCCATAAGTTTTTGCTCTAGATACAAACATTTGCAAACATGTATTAGCATCAACCATTGACATTCATTCTCTTCTTATTGTAGTAGATGCACGCATGTTTCATTGAGGCATAGTATTATGACCTTTTTATGGATTCAACATTATGTGCATTTGGTGAGTGCAAATTATTGTTCTTTATAAGCTGAGTGGATGACATTTAAATTGAATGACTATCTTTTAGGTTGCCATCTCCTCTGTCCTATAATCACTAATTTTTGTTGAGCTAGAGATTTACATTGATGTGAGTTTGCAAAACTATCTAGGCTTTAGAATTTTCTTACTAATTGGAGGTTCGAGATCTGAAGATAATAATACAATCAAAGTTATGGTGGTATAAATGTGTTGGGTATGTAGTTTGTCATGGTTGACATTTTTATTCTTACTTTAATATACTATGTCATGATTTAATATTAAAGGTGCAAACGTAGACATTAAGTTAGTTATTTTAATTCTAATTATTTTGTAGTTATATCAATTTCTATATTTTTTGTATCTGCTTGCTTTGAAAAGTTCATTATTTTGGGATGAAAAAAATTAGTTTCATTCTAAAATTTGACAACTCTTCAGGGTTGTGATGCTAAGGTTTTTTCAAGAAGATGATCGAGTTTCCAATTGAGATTAATTTGTTATGCATGTGTTTTCATCCATGGAAATTTGCATGAATGAAGTTGTTCAATTTTTTACTTTATTTTTACACTTGATGACTTGGACTCCTAGGTAGCTATGATCAGAGTGTGACATTTAAAAGAGATGTGCCAATGTTATTTGATTAATGTTCACTACAATATCTATAATTATCTAGAGATAAAATACTAACTTCATATTAGTTTCTACACATGTACCTGACAATGAACAATGTGTTCAATGATGGGTGGTCTCTTGACAATTTAATCTATAAATTTTTGTATAGGAAGATCTCAATCAAGGAATTAAATAATAAAAAAACTATCATAAGAAGACTCTTCAAACTGTATCCATGTATTGATGTAAACAAATCCCTTTATCAGTAACTAAAATCCATATTGTGTCATTATATTTAGCCTACATTTAAAAAAGAACATATTAATGCATTTTAATCATTATTTTCATTGACATATGAATATGTATGTGCCCATCTTCATCTTCAAGCTTATCTATTTATTGAAATTAATTCACTTGGTTTCTTTCTGTGTTGCCTATTTACCAAGTATGTATTTAATCTATGACATGTTTATAACAATTTAGTCCAGAGGGTATTTATTTCACATTATTCTAACATCAAACACTTATATTGCATGTTATACAATTTACTCAACTGAGTAGTGATTTTATGTTACTTACAATCTATAATTAATATGTGTTCTTATAGCCATTTCATTAACTAACCAAAAAACTAAAATTAAATAAATGATTCAAGATGGTGATCTTACACCCAAAATTTGGTTATTGGCAATCTGGACGTATACAGTTATGTTTAATTTCACATTCAACAAGTAATTTGTTTTATTTATTTTAAAATTTATTTGAGACATAGGTTTTTATGTTCAAAATAAAGGATTAGTCTACATTTTTTAAATTCTTTTATTTTTTTCAAAAGATAATATATTTTTATGTTACCATCATTTATGTATATAACTCCCACAAAAAATTCATGCCTAACACCCTTGTTTCTTTTTTATTGAATTTCACAAGAGGGAAAAAACACTTATATTACCATATATTTAACGTTAAATTAAAATTATTATTAAGTTTTTTGGGTACACATAGCTTACCATTTTTCTTTTAAGATTTTACATTACACAATGTAATAGTTCGTTTTGAATTAGAAACCAAAAGTCTTTATCCGCCCCCCGCCCATGTAAATATTTTTAAAGATAGATAAACTCCAATCAAAACATAGCAAAAGTATTGTTCATCAAGGAATTGTCCTATACTTATTATTTTAACACATTGCTGAGCTTCATTTAAATTGATCATATAGATGATTCATTTTTTTAAATTTTGATTTAATATGTTTATATATATATATATATATATATATATATATATATTATAATATAATATAATATAATATAATATAATATAATATAATATAATATAATATAATATAATATAAAATAAAGATTAGATTTTATTTATGATTTGGCACTATTATTATGAAAGTGACAACAATAATGGGCCATACATATACAGATATATATATATATATATATATATATATATCAAAAATAAAATAAATTCTCCATGTCTTCATGGCCTTGTTAGCTAAAGATAAATTCCAATAGATTTATTGTGATTCTACATCAGACTTAGCCCTTTGGTCACCATATAACAAAACATTCAAAGACCTAGACAACTGTAAAACAAGGCTTATTCCACACCTTGGACTATTATGACACCATCAGAAACATATTTTGATAAATATTCATTTTAGATTATCAACAAAATCATAAAACTTTATATATATATAACCAAGAATATTGTAGGGACCAGAAGATTGAGGATCCATATTATCAGGACCCTAGTTCGAGCTTGGCATGTCATTGCCATTTGGAATAGGCTCTCAACCAATAACTTAAGCAGTGTTTGTATCATCATCTTTTGCTTGTGTTCGAGTGGATGAAATGGCCAAAGAAAGCCTAGGGAATTTATTCATCACATTTGTTCGGTCTTCAAGTGGTAACCCCAAGCATTTGGGCATGGAAGAGGAAGAAGAATGCTCCAGCCATCCTAACCAATAGGGAAAGGAGGTAGTGGCTATCACCCACACTATTACCTAGGAGGGGAAACACATTGGTATTGGGTGGTGCTATGAGAGTGATGCCTAGAATGACTATGATGATGCCAACCATGAGGTGACTGAGGCACTCTATCATCCAATCTATAATATTTGGGTCGAGAAGGTGGAACCTGATCCATAACACAAAGATCATCTCCCTAAGGGAAGAGGAGATCTTGAAGATGCTTAAGATCCATAGCCATTTTATTAGATTGGACTTAAATTTTTGAAGGAACATTGGAGAAGATAGAATATTTATGAAAAGCAAATAAACTAAAATCAATAAAAGAATGATCAAACAAAGAATTATTTCTTTCTTTCCAAATCCAAAAGAGATTTTTCACTCTGAAAGTATCCCAGACTTGCATATATTTTAAGGACATCGCGATATTGTCTCTAAAGAGGATATTCTTCCAAAGGAAGAATTGAGGCTACAAAATCCTGAAAAGATCATGGATCTAAGTCTATACCATTTCAACTTTGGAACTACACTAGAAGAGATGAGGAAGTGTCTCAAGGTATCCACAGAAAGGGCAAGTAGCTAGGTGGACTCCAAGTTGGATGAGTCCTATGCCAATAGCCAAGCCTTGGTACAGTAAATGAAAAGGAAAATGAGCAAGTTTGGGCTCCACACAAGCCCAAAAATTAGTATTGAAGTGAAAGTTCCATGTTTTAAAAAATGACTATAGCCCCCAATAGGCGTTAAGCTTGTCAACCATGGGAAAATAGGGAGTGAGCCATGCATAGTCAAGTTGAGGGGTGTAATTATGAAAAATGGTCTCGACTGAGTAGAATGGATGGATATTTTATGGAGCATGAAAGTTGGGATGGCATTGAGGATCTCTTGACAGGACACCTAGTTTGCATTAGCTAACTAAAATTTAGCTTTCACCTCTTCCCATGATAGCAAAGAACAAGAGCGTCTATAGAACATATCATGGATGATATGAATTCCTCTATGGTAAAGCTTGAGATCTTTGACCCAAGGGACTTCTACTAGGGGCCTTTCATTATGAAAGAAAATGAGAGAGCACTAGAGAGAATGGGAGTTAGCAGAGAGCCTAGTCTAAAAACTAGATCCATTCTAGAGAAGCCATGGTTTAATTTTTCCTAGGCCTTCTGTATGCTTTTGGACAAGAAGGACCCTATGATTTGGATAGGATACTGGATGAAGAGTAAATTGGGGAAGTCAAGCCCTTTCTATGACTTCTTTCCCTCAGGTAAGCCTTAAAAAATATAGCATTAAAATAGCATCGTCCAAACTTTTTAGCCCTCAATGGATCATACAATCCATTTAGCACATAAGGTAGTTCCTTATTGGGCTATGTTAATGAGCCTCATCCCTCTAGCATTATTTATGAGGAAACAATATTCCCAGGCCACCTTGTGGAATCCTTTACCCTACGTAGAATTGGCCCAAAGGAAATCTCAGAGTAATTTCTTTAACTTTTGGTAAGATTTTTTCAAAGGAACCCAACATGATGAGTACTACACATGGGTGGATGCAATAATTTTCAAGCAGATTCAAATTTTTTTTGCTAATGAAAAAGACTTAGTCACTTAGTATTCTATCTTTTAGTAACTCTGTCAACAACATATTTCCAAAACAAAGGTGATGAGGAATCAAAATCAAAGGAGATGCCAAGAAATTTAAATATTTCATCATGTTGGATCCACTTCCAATTGACTTTAGTAGTCCACACTGGTAGAGGGATGTATGATTGTCTATAAAAATCAATTTTTGACCATTGGATTATAGAGCCAAAGGCTAGATAGAAGGTGTTGAGACACTGCAAGGCATTGTCTACATTGGTTTCATCCTAAATGAGAGTAAGGAAGGAATCATCTACAAAGTGGTCATTGAGTAGTTCCATATCTTCATGCGGGTTCACAACATCAAGATGTAGACAAATTCCCTTAACAAGGCCTATATCTTGTGTGTTACTAAACATATGTCCAAAACCGTCAACTATGAACACATAAAAGGTGAGAGCCAAGGACCACCCTTGATGAATAGAACATAATAAGATAAACTGATCAGAGGTGACTCCATTAGTGTAGAGGATAGTCGAGGCTTCTTAGAAGAGCATCTGAATAGTTTGGATGAATATGGGTGTGAAGCCTAGAGATCAAAGCATGGATAGAATAAATGGCCATTCGATACAATCATAGGCTTGTTCAAAATCAAATTTCATGAACATAGCCTATTTCTTATACTGTCTATCCCAATCCATGCCTTCCTAGATGGTATTATTGTTCTCCAAAATATAACAACTTTTGATGAAACCTATTCATTTTGGACACACAACGAGAGGCAACATATAAAACAGTCATATTTCCAGAGCCTTGGCAATGATCTAATAGGAAACATTCAAGAAGGTGATGGGATACCAATTATAGATCAACTCAGAATCTCTAGACATAGGTATGAATTTGATATTTTCTTTATTTATATTTATACATAGGTATGAATTTGATATTTTCTTTATTTTATAGAGTTCATAGGGGAAGCCTTCAATGCCAGGGGCTTTGCCATTAACCATGTGAGCCACTGCTTCATGCAAGTCATCAACACATAGTGGCCTATCGTAAACCACGTACTATGTGGGAGTGAGTTTACAAGGCACCATAGAAAGGCATTGTTAAAGGGTGGTTTCATGCTCATCAAAGACATTTGAGCTTTGAACAGATAATAATGGCCAACAAAAGCTTTGAGTATTAGCAGAGTCTATTGATAGACTTGTAAATGAATTTAATACGCTTCTTCAAGTTCTTGGATCACAACATTTGGAAGAACTCCTTAGAATCTTTATCCTTTATCTTAATCGAATGAATCTTGGCTTTGATTTTGGGCTCCCCAAGCATTGTAGTTGTCTATAATCTAAATGCAGTGCCACACGGATGTAAGTCTCACCTTCTAGATCTCATTGAAGGGATCTTTTTCCAAGGCTAGAACTACACGACTCAGCTAGGAGGAAGTAGCAGATTAGGAGTGTCTTAAAAATTTGGAAAGTTGGCAGTCTTAGATTTGCATAAAGTGAGAGATTCTATTAATGGCATCATCCCACCAAAGAATCCAACCTGATTCTTGGGAGGAATGTGGATCTAAATTCCGTACTCTCCTAATGTGTGCCACCATGGGCACATGCTTGAGCAAGGAGGTGTTAAAAAATAATTATGTTTTGTGAAATTTGGGTATCATGAACTACCACATCACTTTGAACTGAATCAGGGAGTGATCAAAAAGCCCAAAGTTTGGAAGTGATTGCACTAGAGGAAAAAAACCATTTTTAAAAGAGAAGTATGGATGGGTGGACATCATTGCCCTATCTAGATGCTTCAGAATTTGAGCAGGGTCTTCCCTAAACTACTCTAGGGGTAACAAACTCCATCTAGCGGGGTCATAAAAGCCCCATTTAGGAAGCCATGGCTCCCTTATGCCAGTTGCCCACATCACAAGCAAGTGGCCCAACTTACCATTGAGAGACGCTATTTTAAAAAGTATCAAGAATTAAGGAGTAGTTATTTGTTCTTCTAAATAATCACATATTTACCATTTTAATTGATTAATCACCCATAAATGAAACAAAATTTATTTATATAAAATGTATAAGAAGTGAGTGGAAGATGATTATTGATAGTTTAATATATAAAATTAATCTCTAAATACACATTACCTTTCTCACACTTCCAAAAATAATTACTACATTAAATATATATTTAATAAAACTATACATATAAAGCATCCCTTTTTAATGAAAAACTATATATTAAATATGAATATGACATACACCAAATTTTCTCCATTTTATATACTAAATGATGTATAAATAATTGTTAAAAAATAAAATTAATACCAAAAACATCTACCACATATTAGTAGAAAATAATTAGAAATGTGTTACCTATGAATTTAATACAATAAACTGGAGCACTCAATACATGTTCCTGCAATTAAAAGAAATAATAAATATATAAATGATTTAATTACTGACAATTTCAAATTACCATCGAAATCCTAATCTAACGCATGATCATCCAAATCAATGACGATGATGATAAAAAATGGATAAGATAACCATCAATACATATAATAATGCATACACGTGGATTTCACATAAGAATCCCACAGCAAAGCTTGCCTCCTCGAACTCCGAATCGTCAAAGCAATCGGCCATCATTCGTTATGTTTAATAACGTGTTCCTACCGGCACAAAAGTTCGAGATATTACAGCGGCATAAAAACACAAATAATGATGGCAGGCGAGAAAACAGGTGGTAACAATATTTTTTTTTGGTTTTTAATATTAGTGTGGAGCCCATTTTCTGTTACAACTTATCAAAGTAGAGGAGATGAATGAGAGGATATGAGAACATCTATTTTACTTGCGGCAATCAATTCATTCTGTTTTAGTTTAGAGGAGATGAATGAATGAGGAAAGTACTGTCAACTCTTTCTCTCTCAAAGGCTGCCCAAAACTGTCTGTGGAGGTATTTTGAAGCCTTTGACAGGATTATGAAAGCATCTGATCTCACTCAGGCCAATTAACTCATTCGGTATCTATTTCCATCATGATTTCATAACAACATTTATATTTCCCAGTAGACTTCTATTTATTTTCTTCCGATACATGTTCTAGCTATTCACACCGTTCTAGTAGTTTTTAAAATGCCAAAAATGTAAATGTTTTATTCTTTGTTTTCCGCTATCTTCATTAGCATTAATGTATGTGTCTATCATTTCATGTTAACTGACTGTTTAATTAGCTTTGATCAATCAGATTTCTTAAAATATAGTTTAACTATTTAGTCCAATGTTAATTTGGGTTAATTTTGCAAGAGTAAGAGATGGGAACTAATATAATAAAATATATAAAAGATTATATTATTTATTTTTTAAATTTTTATAGTTAAATTGTTTATGAGTAAGGGAATAAAATAATATATTTTTATTAATTTATGTAAATTTTATTTTAATAATATAAATAATTGATACATTGTTTCGATCTAGTTGTATTGTAAATGTGATGGAGAAGGAAAAAACTTAGAGATTACATTATCTTTTTATAATTAAATTATGTATGAGTGAAAAATAAAATAATATATCTTTGTCAATTGTACATTAATTAATTTAATATAAAAAAACAAAATATACAAATCATTTAACTATTAGCCATTACAATTAACTTTAGTAAAAAGTTTAAATCTATAATATTATATAATTTCCTATTGTTTACAAAGTAATTGTGCATATTGACAAATGTCATTCAAAGTTAAGAGTATTTTTATAATCTTTTTATTTTGATTTTGATTTTTTTATTTTTTTTAAAATATGAATTAAGTGTACAAAATATATTTTTGGTTTAATATTAAGGAGTGAAGAGTATACATTCTGCGAAATTTTATGGAGGCACAATCCTACTTCATTTCTTTTTTGATATCTCCTAAAATTTATATTAAATATCTTTTATATCATCATTCTCATCTTTAAATTACAACCTATTTGATTCAGCTTTGATTTTCAATCAACTCCTCATATTTTCTACATCTATAAAATTGTATAATTATAATTACATGTACTCTACGGTTTGAGTTTTTTAATACCAGTTTCACTACCAATTTTAGTTTCAGTTCTAGTTCATGTTGAAGAAAACAAATGTTTTGGTTTTTCATTGGACCAAAAAAAAAGGGTGCGATTCATAGTTGAACTTTTAATATTTTTTAAAGCACATTAACAATGGAATTGTCTTCTCTGTGAGGTCATAAGAAGTTAAAGAAAGCTAAAACATGCAAGACGAACTAGTAACCTACATCCAAATTAAAATACAAACTAGGTTCCACAAACAACAAATCAAAATAAATTGTTTTCTATTAAATCAATTCTAAATCTACAAAATGCTAAATACACTTATGTTAACAATAAATATATCTATATAATTATATATATATATATATATATATATATATATATATATATATATATATATATATATACACCCCTCTATGAAGAAAGAATATTTATGGTAAACCAAAACATCGAAGTAGAAGACATGGAGGCATATTAATGTCTCAAAAATGAAAATTCGAGAAATCCCCTCCACTTCATTCTTGTGGGTTTGTCAAATGTTGAAGGCACGAATGATGTATCTAAACGAGGGGAGTCTTTTTATTTATTTATTTTATTAAATTATCATATTATTAGTGAGGTGTTTATATTATTGAGATAATATAATATTAATTTTGGGATGAAGAATGATAGAGATGGTTTTCAAATTATTATTAAAGCAAAATAAATTATTCAGTTAATTAAATATAGTATATTTTTAAAGTTGTAAGTATTTATTTATACAATTAGATTAAGGAAGTGTAAATTTGAAATACACATATAATAAGTCAATTTTAATATAAATTGTCTTATTTTCTATAGCTATCATATTTTAGTTGAATGTCAATAATTATTATTGTTATTTCATAATGTATAAGTAAAATTATTTAGTGTGATAATATTGTGAGAATGAAAGAAAGAAAGAAAGAAAGAAAGAAAGAAAGAAAGAAAGAAAGAAAGAAAGAAAGAAAGAAAGAAAGAAAGAAAGAAAGAACAAACACTTTATCCCATTTAGGCCTATACGCTTACTTGAGTGCGTTGGTTGTTACATAGCAACATTTGGGCCGAAAATAAATACTCACATTTTATAGCATTCTTCCCATCCATCTAAAACACACATATGACAAGTCAATTTTAGTATAAACTTTGATCATTTTATCTTCTACCACCATCATATTTTAGTTAGATGTCGATAGTCATTAGTGTTATCCCATAATGCATAAACAAAATTACTTACTGTGATAATGTTGTGGGAAAGAAAGAAAGAAAGAACACTTTATTCCATTTAAGCCTATGCATTTACTTGAGTGCATTGACTATTACACAGCAACATCTTAACCCAAAGTAAATAGTCACATTTTATAGCATCTTCCCCACCGAACCAAAAATAAGATATTTTGGAAATCCATAAAATCCCACATCAACATGCGAATCCCAGACCATAAAAATTCAACTACTAGAATCCCTTCCCACTAATGTACACTATAAAGACTTGTATTTAAAATAGATCTATTTTAAATGGAAATAAAATATGTATTCACATCAATGATGGAATTTAGCAATCAACGCATAATTTTCCCAAAAAATATAATGACTTATCCTTGATTTTCAAAACCATACATACCAATGTTGAACTATAGGCACATATATATGGTTTTGAGCTCAAAAAATTGCTTAGCAATGCAAAAAATAAAATTGAAGTGTAAACATACGAGTGTGAAGTATATTTTATTAAATTAAATTGAAAAAAAAATTAAATTAATATTTAAATTGACGTATTATATAAAAAATTTAAATTATATTTTTGATAGATAATAATAAGAAAAAAAGAATTCTTATTTTGTAGTATAAAAGATTTGACCAATAGATCATATTAAAAAAAACAAAACAAAGTCTTAAAAAAATATAGTATAAAGTTAAAAATTTAAACTATCACAAATCCAACAAACTATTAACAAGATAAAAAATAAAAAATTAAATCCACGAAGTTTCGCATCCTAGAATAAGCTGGGAATGTAAGCAAAAAACACCGTCATAAAATCACTCCTGAAAAAGGAGGAAAATACCCTAAAAATTTACCTTCAAAGACTAAATCAATATCATTACCCAAAAAACTTCAGAAATATAAAACCCCCGACAAAAACTACAGCTTCTGCAACTGTCATGGATAGAAACCAGTAATATTAAGGAATAAATATTGTAAAAAAATAAAAACACAAGGTTTTTGATGAAAACCAAATGAAATGATTGGGGTTGTGTTGATTATTGAAAAAAAAAAGATTTTTGGAAGACCATAAGGATTGCAGCCAACGTTATTGTTATTTTTGATATGGGGCAATTTTTTTCATCACGGCTATAAATTCTATGTCAATCCTTCTTTCAATGTATTTAACAATAATATATCTTAATGCCTTTTTTAATCCCGATAGATTGATCCATACGAGAAATTTATTTGAAGTTTTTTTTTTTTTTTTTAATACAATAATAATAAGTAAATTTTAAATCATAGATCTATTGAAAAATGTCATAACAGTATTGCAGATTAACTAACAACCAGGATTTTTTAATATTGTACATATTTGGTATGGTTCCTTAAATGAAAATAAAAAGTTAACTTGCAACTTTTCTAATATCCAAATGTTTAATGTTATGGCATTTTAAAATATGCTTAATTCATGTGATAGGGATTTTTTCAAATAAATTGTTATTGACTTAATATGAAATTAATCTATAAAATGTATATCAATTAAAATAAAAATGAAAATTTTACTTTTTTATAATAAATTTGTGGGTGATATATTTTTATAAGACAATTTTCACCTGTGAGAATCTATAACATTATTAAAAATATTTTAATAATATTAATGAGTATATAGTTAATGACCATATAGCCAGGAAGTTAACCTCTTAAAATCATGTATTTTTTCTTTCCATACTTTTTAATTTGGACAAAAGAAAATTAAGAAATTCCTCATATCCTGCATAAGTTATTTTCCAAATAAAATAGCTTTTGAAAATAGTAAATGGCTCTTGTGGGTAAGAAAAATCCAATTAAAACAAGTAGTCCTTTAGGAATACTAGTCTAAATCATGTAACCTTAAGAAGTCAAAATTAGTGCAAAGTCCAAATTAATAAAGATCATGAAATTGTTTTCTTGGTGTGATCCCCTACAATAATAAAATTTCCTAAATGAAATAAGAAGATGTTTATTTTTATAAATTTTAAGGGAGTATTAGAATCATAAATATTTTCAAGAGGAATTAAGTTATAGGAGTCAAAGTTTTATTGAGAATATTTCAGGACAATGATAATAGTTGAAATATATTTTTGAGAAAAAAATATTTAATAATGTGGACATGGATCCTATTTTTACACATTACATTGAATGTATAGGTTACATATCTGAAATTTTCTTGGGAAAATTAGATTCTTAATTTATAATTATTTTTTTTTAAGAAATAAAAAATGATAGATATGTCAATTTTTGGAAGGATTCTTAGTCTAATGTTCTCACCTATGAAATTATCCTTCATTAAACATATTTTTAAGATTAAAACTCTATCTTATGAAAACCCATAGCTCATAATTTATAGATTCAAATATAATAGGTTTAGGGATTTCAACAAAGATTAAAAATTCAATTTTTTTGATTGCAAACCATCCCTTTGATCTTATAATTTCTTTTAAAAACTCCCTAATATCTCACCATATATATTAAACAGAATGAAGACCTTTCATGTAGTTTTAAAAAAAAATGTCTATCATAAGTTATTGTATGATATAAACTAGGCCAATACTGTAGAGACCATAATTCCTATCCTAAAACACATTATTTATTTGTTTATTTATTTTTTTAAGATTGTTTTTTAATATAACTCGGGTATACTTTATCCTATTGGATATCCTTTGTCAACTAGAGAAACATCTAACATTATAGGTTAGGCATCTATTATCCTTTACCAAATGGGCAAGCATATAAAAAAATTGGTTAAGAATCTAATATATTATGCCAAACGGACAAGCATCTAACCATAAAATTTTGGCATCTACTTATGAGTAGGTTATGCTCTTACACAACAATGTAGAGACCACAATTATGGGTATAGAGATCATGTTAATGTTATATGTTTTATGTCTCTTGAATGTTTGATTACTTATTACATTATTATTTGCTATAAAAATAATAGAATGTAGGAGAAAAATTAGAGTTATCCAAAAAAATATTATGTGTTTTAGGATAGGAATTATTGTCTCAACAAATACGGTTAGTATAGAAACCTAAATCCCTCAAAGACATTATAACGACAAACATAAACTTGTGGATTACCTTCAAAAATAAATCTCTTTTATGAAATAAAATTCTAATGATATGCTTTTAGGAGCCCTTTCAGTTTCTCTTTTTTAAGGAAAATTAAAAAACCCAATACCATGTACTCTTTCATTGTAATTTTTCCTTGCACATTTTTTCCTAATTATTTATTAAAATGAACAATTTTTTGGTGATTCTAGGTTCTATATAGGAATTAATGATAACTTGGATAGAGGAAGGAGAGGGAGATAAGGTCAAATTCGTTTAAAAAATGGCTTTGTATTATATTATCTAGATTGTATTGTGAGAAATGAAAATTAGTTTCTTTGGGATTTTATCTCTATTAGAAGACGTCTTCACTCTTAAAATTGAATCACTTATTTAAGTGGTATTTAAGGTAAATGACCTATCATTGGAAACAAAAGATCATTGGAGAAGAACGTGATATTATCTTCAAATGAAAATTATTGAGAAATAACTTCACTTTTCCTCTACAAAGCAATTAAAGGTTAATGTCTCCGTAGAAGCTCAAGAGTGACAATTTTGTTAAGCTAAAATTTGACATGGATTCTAAAAGAAACTCAAATCTCTTAGGAGTTTGAGGTACTTTTAAAAATTATGTTTGTAAATCTATATTCCACTATGATCTTAACATGATCCCATATAAATCAAAAAAATGGGTTGAAGCTCATGCTCTTCTCAAAAGCTTGAGAATCAATATTGACACAAATTTATGAAAATTAACTTTCAATGGTGATTCTATTTTGATCATCAACATTGTCAAAGCAGGTAGAGCAAACCAATAGAAACTTAGTTCAATTATTCAATAGTTTTTTACTCATACATTTTGTTGAGAATATTTTATTCTCTCATAACTATTATGAAACCAACTCTCCAGAGGATTTCTTACATAACTTTGGGACTAATCCCCTTTATCCAAATGAAATATAGTACTGTAAGCTTCATCCCCCTTGGGAAAAATATCAGGTTGTTATTAATTAATATTTTACTTGCACCTAGTAACTCAACAATGGCTAGACCATGATTTAGTGGTAAAAAAAGTAAACTGATTTTGTGTTTTTTTGGTGTTGGTTTAATTTTTGCAATTTCTTGTTAAGGTTCCAAGGTTGACATTCAAATTCCTCTAGTTCTCCTCTTGTTATTTTTTTAAAGTTATTTTTCATCTTGTTATCTCTTCTTACTATATCAACCTCTAATTTAATAATTCATTCAAGATGCTCATCTTAAGGGAAGGTGGAAATGTTGTTTAATCAAGATGGATGGTTTCACTTTGTTTGGAAGATTTTTTTGCTATTGTAAGTTATGCACTCTATCATACTTTCCATATATAGGTGTAGTGCCATAGATTTAAATGATAGAAAAATCACAAGGATGGTCATCTTTTAGACTTGAAGCAGAACATTGATCTAGTTTTAGTCCATCATGCACTCCAAAATTGCACATTTTTGAGTTTTCAAAACAACAACAGAGTTAGGTTATGTAATCTTCTCTATTTACTCTATATGGCATCTTTCTTGGGATGTTAATGGTGTTCTCACTAGAGAAATTTATATGAACCACATTGCTTCCAAACATTACTTCAGCTTTTTCTATGGACTATTCTAAGCATCTTTCATATCTCCAACAAAGAGCTTCATGAGATCATATTGCACTTATATTTTTTGGTAAATAACTTTTGCTATAAGTGGAAGCAAAATTTAATCATATATGTTGTTTTTTGAGACTGCTAGTCTCTATTCCTTTAATGAAGGTATAGGTTGGTAGTCTTAATGTTCAGTGGAATTGGTCCTTTGATCTTTGGCTATTGTATTTGTTAGGTAGCATAGAGACTTTATGGTTGTTTGGATTATTTTCCCATCTCTATTTTTTTCTCTTAAATTTTTTTTTGTCTTTCTACATCTAATGTACTTGTCATATACCTTTTTACTCCAAAATAAGAGTGCCTCTTCATTTATTATTTATTATTTAAAAAAATAGAACTAAAATCATTTACACTAAAAACACATCTACCAAATGATGGAATATCAATATCATTGCTCCATCATTGACTTTAAAACAATTTTTGTGCTCACTTCGTCATCATGTTCTCCCCACCATATACACCAACAATTACATTTAACTAGTTTAGAGACATAGAAATAATCTCAGACTACCTTACAGGCAGGATTAAATGCTTAAATTAATGCAATCTCCTGTAATTAGGCATTTTGGTTTAGCATTTTTCATTGCCATTTAGATATTCTCCATTATGTATATTTCCATGAAGCATCACTCTAGAATAATAAGTTGACTCCTGAGGAATTGACAAAAATTTGATTTACTTTCTCGATTTCCAAAAAAATAAAAGGTTTTGGCATGAAATACTGTTCGGTGACTTGACTATTCAGATTTTTAGAACCTTTAAACATAGCACATGGGAATTCTTCCATCTTCTCAAACGATTAAATTATGCGTTCTTATCCATTGTATTGATTATACGGTGTGATAGATATGCATGTCTGCAAATGGGAGGGCAATGTACCCCCACCACTTGTAATCTTTTCTCACCCTCTATTTCTTTATATAATACAGTTAACTTCAAATTTCACTAGTTTCTCGAATAGTTTTGTCAAAACTTATTCAGCATTGAGAGTTATATATTTATACTGCAGCGTTTTCGATTAATGAAAGTAGTTGGTCAAACCTCTCCCTCAACGACATCCAAAATAAACTGTCCTGGGAAATAAAAATCAACTATCCTTTGAACAGCATTCACATTGGAGTGATTTCTTTCATTACATTATATGTTTTTATTTATGTTATTTATTTATTTATATGGATTGATCTTTATAATTATTATATTAAATGTACATATAAAATGTTTTATTTTGATAAGAATATTATTTAAAGCAGATTTTATATTAAATGTGAATCTGATACATATTTAATTTTGTTTAATATAAATATTAAGTGATATACTTTTTTTAATTTAATGATAAAAATATTACTAAAAATATTTACAAAATATTAATGGATATAAAATAATTGGATATACATCAACTATGTTTAAGTAAAATAATGTTCTTTTTTATATATTTATATTACAGTGTTTTCAATTACTGAAAGAAGTTTATCTTACTTCTTCCTCAATGACTTTTAAAACAAATTGTTATGGAAAAATAAAAAATTCAAAATAATAGTTTTAGACACTATTAAAGGGATGTGAAAATTAACTATTCTTAAAACAACACTTATATTGGAGTACTGATCTTCATAAATACCACATTAAATGTATATATAAAACATTTCACCTTGATGATATGACACACACTTAGCCTAGTCCATTATAAATATCAAGTGGAATAAGTGTTTTTTAATTTATTAGTAAAAATCCTATTAAAAAAATATCTACAAAAATTTGATATATATATGCATCGCCTATGTTTAAGTAAAATAATGTCAACATGAGATGGCCAAGTACACTTAATATCAATTGATACATATTAAATTTTTTGTAATATAAATATCAATTGATATAATTTTTTTTAATTTAATGATAAAAATATCACTAAAAATATTTACAAAATATTAATAGATACAAAATAATTGGATATACATCAACTATGTTTAAGTAAAATAATGTCAACATGACATTGCCAAGTACACTTTATGAAATAAGGTGGAGCATTCAATAATGTTCCTACCACTAAAAATAAGAGTTATATTTTTACTTTTTCAAATATTTTGTTTTGGATATATTATAGTAAAAAATTAGCTCTATCATATTTTCTCCATAATTAAAAAAATAAAAAAAATAAAAATAATTTAAAACATAATATAATAAGGGGAAAAAATTAAATATTTAATTCTTATAAAAATTAAATTTGAATAAATAAATACAAACTATCAAAATATGATTGATTTTTTAAAGGTCAAAAAACCTCCTTACCAATATAGTTCAATTAGACATTATTAAAAATAAAGTTTAATCAATATTTTATTTGAAAAATAAATGAAACTAAAATATTATTAAATTGAGGAATAAAAAAAATATATATCTTCACGAATTAACATAATTAAAATTTCAACCTCTCCTTTCTTGAGAAAAAGATATATAAATATATACAAATGAATTCCAAATTAGTTCATACCTACATATGAGTGCTCCATATCTCCCTCTCAATTTAACTTGATGGAATAAACATTTAATATTATTATTAATCACATCAAGAATCCTGATTACACTTGATAAATTTGATACTAAAGTGGGGTTAGAAGGGAGTGGAAATGAATGACAAGAATAAGTATAATTGATTGATATGAATTAAAATCGTTGGTCTTAAATATCAAATTTATTTGATTTGGGATATATTTATTTTAAATTTAATGTCTATTTCATTTTGATATAAAATTTTAAATTATTTTTGGCCATCCAAAATTATTATATCTTGATTTTATATCAAGTTTTAGAACCTTAATTAATTATAAAAAAACATAAAATTATATTTAGGGATCACTAAAGGATGGAAAATTTATGAAAATGTAATTACATAGTTAGTCAAATTCTTATCTTAAAAATATAACTATAGTATTTTGAGATTAATACCTCTAAATAGATTTTAGATTTATTTATTTGTGATATGAATACACAAATATAATTATTTGTACACAAAAGGTATTGGGAGGAGCAAGTGCAATAAGTATATATGTCAATGAGAATTATTGAACTAAAATTTAAAGTTCTTTTGACTTTAGTTGGTGAATTTTGATGTAAAATTTGACATGTGTTCGATCATGGATGGGTAATTTCAATATTAATCCCAACATATCATAATACATAGGATATGTTCATCTTATTTTGAGAAGGAATTTGAGAACTCTTGAAAAAAAAATTATTTGTAGTGAAATTTGAAACATTTTGATTTTTTCAAAAATATATTTCCATGCTCAGTCTAATGGTGTAACTAGATTGAAGTTCTCTTACCAATTGATGTGAAATTTGTGAAATGTAATGGAGTCATTAATCAATACTTTATATGAAAAATCTAAAAGAGGTGCCTTGAAATATATGAATGTTTTCAAATAGATATATTTAAGATATATATAATAGTATACATAAAGAGAAAATGAAATAAGCATTATTTCATTCAAGAGACATAATTGCATTGATAAATAATGGGGCAATGGGAGGAATAAATCACTTTATGTGAGATGTCAATAAAAATAATTGTCCTTGAATTTGATGTCTAACTAAATATTTTTACGCAATTTCAACCTTAACATTGAAATCTATTTATTTTATTAAATCAATAGGAAAATAGTGTCCTAAACCCTATACAAAGCATCCCCTAGGGCATAAAGGTCTCAAACATGTGAGAATAATCACATTAACAACACACAATAGACTAAACAATAACCAAACTTGACCTAGTAGGTCGAACACCCTTGGCCCAAAAGTGGGTCTATGAAATGTGATTAGAAAGACCTTTCTTCCTCCTTTAGACCACAATCCAATAAGCAATATTATCTCCATTCCTAGAATTAGGAGATGACGGAGGTGAAAAACTCACCAATTCTGCATAAGGGGGAAGAGCCTAGTGGGAGGACACAACAACATTAGCCACAAAAAAAATAGTGTAATAACAGTAGTAGTCCTAGTCTCAATCATAACACTAGTAAAAATAATAGCATGGAAGACCCTGCTAAAAATCCAATGATAACAAGGGAATTCTATGCAGTAGTCCCAGTAGCTGCAATAGTAGTGGAGGTCCCATTAGTAGTTTGAAAATCATCAACAATAGTAGGGGAGGACCCTACAATAGTCCCAGTAGTAGATGAGTAGTTTAGTGGGGGAAGGGGATCCTTCCCATCATTAGAAGGAGGCTAAAAAAAATTGAGTCATAATCATTGACATCAACACCTACCATAAGATGCTCTTGAAGAGCATCACTCCACCAAGATGAAGCAGAAGGAACCTTCAAGCGGTGGCATTCAAAATCCAAATGGATTTTATTAAATAACCTCTAAAAATGAAACATGATACATTTATAATACAAAGGATAGCACCAAGAGAGATCAACAACTTATAACACAACCTCTACCAAGAGAGGCATAGAGAAATCGAAATACACTAAAATACAAGCATATGTGGTGTGAGAAAATAATGTAGTGGCTTGATCCATCATGATGAAATGGCCCACCATGTTTCCAAAATGAAGAGGTAGATTTGGAAGATGAATCCAAACCAATAGCCTATTTAAATATTCAATGAGAGGGTAAAATGTGGAAACCCAAGGCTTTAACAGTATTGCATGTTATCCCCAAAACCAAGACTGAAAATTAAAATTAACATTTTGATCAGTGGCTAAATCAAAACCAAACATAAAAAATCCTTTAGCATATGGATATATTTCTACTTTCCTCTCTAGAAGGGGAGTCCACTGCTCAAACATCCAAGTCTCTAGATCTTGGAGCCATGGCCAAAATCTATCAAATTTACATATCAATCCCTTTTGAGAAAAATTTTCTTCATTTTTTAACACTTCATCTCCTAAAATCACAACATGTGGGGGTACTGCAAAAGGTTTTCACTTACCCCTAGTCATAGGAGAAGAATGAGCAGTCCTCTTCTGAGGAGATGAGACTCCAATGTGAACCCTATTATCAAAAGAGTTAGGATAACCAAAGGAAGAACCTAGCATGGAAGAATACAACATAGTCATAGTAACAAGCAACATACCAATAACAAATCCACCATGCGATGCATCTTTAGTAACAAAACCCCTTGACTCAGATGACACATCAATAGTAATGTGAGATAGCACACCAAAATCCATAAAGTAAACTATAATAGGCTTAGCAACAATAGATCTAGGTAGTGTACTGGAAGTTGAACACTTTAAACTAGACACATGTGAGAGAAGAGGAGTGGGAGAGGCCATTTTAAATTGTATAATGGTATTGTTTAAAATCTATTTAAGTTTTCATATAAAATTTATTTATATTAGTTGAAAATTTTGATCAACAATTTTTGTATCTTGGAAATATGAAAGAATTTGGACAATTTTGTTTTTAGAAATATTATATGGAATCATTTTTTGTCCAATCCAAAGTTCATCTCTACAGCATGTACCATTTCTTTATCTTAATCTGGCATTGATTTATCACTTGGATGAATTATCAGTTGTGCCTGACATTCCATTTATTACTGTGCTTCAGGGTTTCATTGTGGACTATTTTGTGTAATTATGTACTTCCATGGTGCCTTTTTTTATCATGTCAACCCCATTTGATAAACTGTAGATGAGGATAGTTTTTCAATCTCTAGGTATCCTTCTTGGGAAGTATAATTATGATTCATGGCATGCTTACATGGAACACTTACTCACACATAAGAATCATATTCCATTCCTCTATCATTCATATGTATCATTATATATTTCATGATTGTTCATTCCAAATCTTTATGGAGGAGGAATCTTAAAAATTGATAAAAAATTAAAATCTAAATCATTTAATAAATGGCAATGCTATAAAACAAAAAAAAAATCTTAAAATTCAAATCAAACTATAAGAAATGATTCAAATCACATCTCTTTCTTCTAGTCAAAGTTGAAACTCCATAGTTGACCTCAGAGTAGAGTTGAGGTCCTTTGGGATATGGTAGGTTAGTAGATTAGAAGAGGAGAATAAAAAATCCTTTAGTTCTACTTAATTTCTCATGCAATTACACAATCTTTGTAGTAGACTAACAATTTTGTAAGATGTCCCAAGGAATGGGGAATGCGTTGTGAGAATAAAGGTACATTTTACTTTTCTTGTACCAATCTAACTTTATCAGTTGATCTTAGTAGTACACTTATTTGTCTATAAATATTTGTGACTATAACGAATAGGTTTCTTCTGTAGATTGATGGTCACTAGTCACTTAGTATCTTCTCATGTCCTTAGCATGCCTCTCGTCTCCTAAAGTCTTCCCATAAGATGCCTAATTATTACTTTTTACACTCCCTTTTTCATTCTCTATATCCCTCATATTTCCTCTTGAGAAATGTTATTTTGTATATCAATATTTCCCCTTGGGATTTTATTTGTGAGTTACATTATAAGACCATGGATAAGACCAAACCATCCTCACAAATTAACACATTTTTCTTTCCTATTACTGACATACTTTGTTATTTGATTGTCCCAAATTTTCCACCTTAGTGGTGTTGTTTTTGTGATTTATATTGTAAGACCTTAAATAGGACCTAACATTCCTCACAAAAAATTTCAACAATACAAGTCAAAAATAAAATTACATGTGTTAAATGTGAGATAAGATGTGATTGATTATGAATTTACACATCATTAACATGATTCCTAGCTTGATTTAGTATGTTTTATGCTTACTTCATTTTTTTCTCGTATCTTTTTATTTTATGAGTGTATGTAAAAATTCTACCATTTATTGAATTTTTCATACTTCTTAGCTTGAATTAGTGTGATAAATTTAAGACAAATATTTTGTGAATTTTTTTTCTCTTATACATCCTGAGATGATATATTATAATCGATTAAATCAATTAATTAATTTTTATACCATTTCTACCCTTTGACATACCTTATATTTTATAACATTATTTTCATACTTCCCAATGTGATTTAGTGTGATTTTACTTGTTTTAATTTGGTGAAAAACTATTTCACTTTGATTTAAAAACAAATTCCTATTTACCATATTGTTTTACCATCCCTTTATTCTTTATGCTTAGTCATTTTTATTACACATTTCCCAACTTAAAATAGTGTGCAGTATATTTTTGAATTCTTATATTTTTCTATGTGTTTTTACCTGTTTCTTTTTTAACCATGCATGTGTTCCACATAATGAGATAAAATAAACCACATCTCCTATATTTATCATAACATTTACAACAAAATATAAATACATGTGATATAAATAAATATATCCAAAGCTTCCACAAGCAAAACCATAATAATGATAACATATACAATCATCATCAAAATTCCAAAATGATACGTCATATATACATCTCATGCATTTTGATATATTAAGTACAACCATATACAAGGCTCTAGTCCTATGTTTGGGCCCAATCATGTCTTTCTCATGGCCTTTGATCTGACTCTTTTGAATAGTACATCATAAGGAGGTTATCTAAGATCTCAATCCCTCTATCTATCCCCATAGATGCATTATCTGCACCTACACCTGAGCTAACTCATTTTAGGTTGTTATATGGGACTGCATCAACTAGGTTTGCATTAATATATGTCCCTATGTCATCTATGTCACTATATCCAAATGTGTAACTATTTCCTTTGCTAGTTCCTACCATGCCTGTATCTTCCTTGCACTCATCTCTACTAGTGGCTACATCCTCTCCCTCTATGCTCGTATCTTCCTAATTACCTCCCTTACTAATTTGAACCATATCACTTGAGTTGGGAAAAATGGTACGTTGGGATCCTCTAATGCATTAGGGTCACAAAATTTTAGAGTCTAATCTAGGATATCATGGAGTGATCCCTTCATAAAGGACCCCTATCTCTCCTCTTCATCCTCAATAACACCTACAAAATCACACCTAGAAAAATATTAGATAGCTATCATATCTTGCAATATCTATCTACTTCTAGTCTATATTTCAAAATCAAAACTTAAGAAATAATTTAAACATCTCTATTACCTATTTGTGTCTTGGCCACTATGGTCTCATGTTTTGTACAACTTCCTAGCATAGTCTCCCCATCTGCATTACCTCCTAGAAGTTCTTCTATAGGTCACCTCTTTAACTCAAATCCAACTATAATGGCTTGCATCTACCTCAAATTGTGCTTGAGTGGTCTCTCTATCATCTAGCCCTCATCTAGCTTACCTTTTGGATCCTTAGAGATGGTGATAGTCTCCACTCTCTCTTTCTCCTCCTACTTCTATTGATGGCATATCCTTGATGGCCATATCTCATCTCATTATAGATATAATGGTGGTATATCTAGTGCAACTACCCCCACATCCCTCTCCTTCTATTATGCTCTTTATCATGATCTTCTATTCCATGGTCAGTCACGATGTAGTCTCAACATTAGCCTAATCACTAGTAGTCCTAGTCCCCTCCTCCCATGTAACTCTATCACATGTCGATCCCATTACTTGAGTATTAATATCAATTCTATTTGATGAGGTAAGCTCAGTTGTCCTAGCATCTGTACTACTAGATGTGTTTATCTCTACCAAGTATAGTGTCGAATACCCTATGTCCTCATTATAACTAGTGCAACTATGTACTAGCTCAACCATGTAATCACTATCTCCATATGGTTATCACACTATGTGTACACATTTTACAATCTATAGCATTGATTCATGATATACATCTTGTGCTACCTAGTCTTCTCTCCATCTTTGCACTTGAGGTAACCTATCATCGACTACATGGGGCAACTCAACCAATTGATACATGGGAAACCTCTCATAGATCTAAGATGTAAACAATATGATTGGTCTTATATATTTATACCTTCTTACTATCACCTTGTACAAATCATGTAAGAGTTGGACCCTAATGATAGAATCTAGATCATATAAGATTCCCTCCTCTAGAGTCCTCTTGCTCAAGGCTACCACAAACACTGGTACCTTACCATCTGAATTGTAACATAACACTCACTATGTCATAATTCGCATCATAGAATTTTAGATACGTAGAATTTATTATGCATAAACATTAAACATGATAACTCACATACCTCATAATATCTTACCCAAGCCTATATCCCACATGAGTAAGGGTGTCCTCTCCTTTAGCCTATCTAGTATGCATGTAGTCATTGATGTTCCTATCATTGGTATCCCTAGAATTACATACACATCCTCTAACATGATATCTACCTCTACCATGTTCCCATCCACCTCCCATCTAAAGCTCTAAGTCAATCATTCCCAACATCCAAGGAACATGACTAATAGGTTTGAGCTCAAGGGAATCCTTCAAATGTCAACTATCCCTTCTAGGCATGTAGCAACAATCCTAGCTCTATCACCTATGGTCAGATGCTTCAATATATATGGTAGCCAAAACATATCTACCAATCTCTAAAATTGGGGTCATCTCTAAAACTAAGAGATAAAAAAAGATCTATTAGATCCTCCATGTCATGTATTGTCAAAATACATTCTTTTTAGAATTTTAATCAAAAACAATACTAAACTAATTTAATTAATTCATTTTTACCTATCTTTAGCCTAAGTAGTCAATTTGGACCATTCCAACTTTCATTCATCCTTTTACATGCATTTTTGTATAATTTTGGTTCTTTGGTTAACCTAGTTTAACCAAAATTTCCTTATTTTGACCTGGTTGACTTAAAAATTTAAGTCAACCCTCTTGTTTTCCCCTCCCTACTACTATATTTTCATTCTAGAGTTTTAAAGTTATTTGGTAAAGTATACTAGGTCAATAGTCTACAAAACCTATTGTGTCGATACACACTTACTAGGTTGGTAGTGTGGATTTTGATTATTTTTATCCTACTAGGTTAACTACGCTAACCCAGTTGTTTTTGGCTGTTGACCCCTTACATTTTCTTGAAAAATTGCATTTTTTTCATTTTCTTCCTAAATCCTCGAAATCCATTTCTCATTTTTCTATTTTCTACCTATATAATCTAATTTGGCTTTATTATAACATCTAAAAATTAAAATTTTCAAAAAGTACACTTAATTCAACAAGATACTCAAATATTGGATTAAGATTCATCCTTGCCTACCTATAGAGCACCCATTGCCACTCTTGGATCCTCCCCTCATCTAGCCTTTGATTTCCTTGCCATCCTACTTCATTTGGTCTCTATAACTCTTTTTCCTCTCTTTCACAAATCAAAATAACCAAATGACTTCTCTTTCCCCCTATTTAAAAACACTTTTCAAAAATTCAAATTCCTCAATTATTTTTCTATAAATTCCTTGGTTTATCTATATCTTTATTTTTACTCATCCATTTTAAAAACCATAAAATACTTTGGACTCATGATGATGTAGATAATCATTTCCACTATCATATGCCTACTTTCCAAAAATTTCTATTTTTGGCTATTTTTTGCACTAACTTGTATAGGTTCACCTAATGTTCTTCACATTGGATAGCTTCACCTTTCTTGTAGTCTACTTCTTTATTTACATGACAAAGGTAAGTAAAGGTATGTGTATTTTAACTCTATCCTTTCCTTTATCTTATTTGTTTCTTACTGCACTTTACTTATCATCAATATTGTGTGTTATCATATTCTATCTCAAAGCACCATCGCATGTTACACTTTTGTAACACGTGATGAGATTTGAGTGGGTCATATGTATACACATAATATTTTGAACTTTTATTAATTACTGACACATTGAATCTTGCAGGAACCCATCGAGTCTCAATCTCTTTGAGTGCATGCGTTAAGGGGTGCACTAGGAAAGGGGTGGCCAAAAAATTGGTGCTTCATAAGATTGTTGTCCTTTTTAACACTTTCCATCTGTACACTCTTCTCCTAAAAACATTAATCCTAAGGTAATTCTTCTCAGCCTTACCATTCCATTCATTGTCCTCTTTCCATTCTCCTTTTTTGACTTAATTCCATTTTGGATAGTCAGTTGTACTAGGTCAACTGGGTCAACCTTGTATAGTCTAGGGGTATTTCTTACTTTTTTAATTTGTTAACCTTTCGTTGAACCTAGCTCAGACCTAGTGAACTATCCCTGAATACATACAGGGTCGACTAGGTTGACCCTATATAACCAACATTTTTGGGAGGATTTAGGGAAACGTTTTCCAATATATATAATTTCATTTCTAACCATTTGTAACAAGATAAGTAAATAAGAATAAGTGCAGAAAAACATCTACTTATTGACCATTCTACTTGAGGAATATAGCTTAGGGTTTTATAATTTCTTTGGAGATACAAATCTTGTCTTGTGGAGAAGTCTTTTGGATACATAGATAGGTTATGTATCCTAGAGTTGATTTATATTTGTTATCCTTACATACTATAAAAATATATTGTGAATCACCTTCACCAATGGAGATATTGAGGCTTGGCAGCATTATCTTCAAAGTTAAGTATTCCTAATTTTATTTCTCCTTTGCAAGAGGAGATAGATAATGCAGTTGTGCTTCTTTCTTTTATGCATTAGGAGTCTATATACATTGATTTGAGTATATGCCTTTTATGCATGTTTAGTCTAGTTTGTTTTATTTATAGACCCCATATTATGCCACAAGCTTTAGTATGCACTAGATTACATTTAATTTTTATTTTATTAGATTAGAGTGAACATTTTACCTAAGAATCTTTTAGGGTTGTTTTATGATTGTGTTAGATTATAAGCTTTAGAACCCTTCCTATCATGGTGTATTATGACAAGTGCTCCCCTAATTGGGTCTAGCAGATCCCCATATTGATCATGCCCCCACTTAACAAATTTATCCCCAATTAGAAGTGTAGGTATGCTCTATCTTATCTAAGCTAGGATTGATTTATAGACATGATGTATTTTTTATTACATACATAAACCTCATCTTATATATATATATATATATATATATATATATATATATATATATGGATGGACCTTAGTTTCCAAAAATAAAAATAATCAACATTCATGCTCAAAGGATAATATGTTGGCCAATATATACAAATATCATTTAAATATATCCAATAATAATGTATGGACTTCTTGGCTATGCAACTCCATGACCTTAGGATCACTGACATGGTTTTTATGCAATTCCAAAAAGGGAATTAACTAAATGACTATGATATGGTAAAACATTAAAATATTTATTGGCCTAGATAGACACAAAATTGAATATAAAAATACACTAAGATAAAAGGTTAAACTTATCACAATAACAAAATAAAGGCATAAGCAAACACCACACTTAAATCCATACATAAAAATATTTATGGGCCTAGACAAACATAAAATTACATAGAAAAAGGTACTAAGATAAAAGTTTAAACCTATCATAATAGCAAAATAAAACCATAGGCAAACACCAAACTTAAGGTAGAGGTAAATATATAATTTTTTAATGTGATGGCTTTTATAAAATCAACCCTTGAACGTAAACCATGAACAAAATAAGAATCGCCTAATTTCATTAGCTAAAATCCTAGTGAATTTTGACAACTATTTTTTTGTGATATTACATTATTTTTTGTTACCTTCCAATGATTTATAATATTACAAAAAATTAATCAAAGTCTAAAAAAATTTTATAATTTTTGAACAATGCACCCTATTTGATATTAAAGGCAATAAACTGGGATAAGTATGTAGCAAAAAAATCTCCATAGATTCATAAAGTTCACTGAAATAAACCTAGGAATAAAACATGCATTCTTTAGGTCCATTGTCCCATAGAAAAAACTCCACATATTTTCCTTACATTTCTCCTAGGATATAGCAACTTAGATACCATATAGCAATTTACACAACAAGTATTTATGTCCTAGACATAGATAAAATTAAACATAAAAATGTGACCATTATAAAATTCGAAACCTATTGTAAAATACAAAAAAAATATTAAAAATTACCTGAATCAAAATTGACATGAATAAATATTTTTCCAATTCCATGGCCTTTATAGTAATAAGGCCAACATACCAACATTCTTAATGTATTGACAAAATTGACTAGAAAAAACTCAAGAACAAAACATGAACCCCTAACATTGTCACATCATAGCCCAAACATTATTGATAGTGTTTTTACTACAATATTATGAATTTTTTTTACCTACCCGTAATATAGAAAAATATAATAATGCATTCACCTCTACATATAAATAACATTAGTATTTGACAATGTGGCACCCTTTCTAATTTCAATGATAATAAATTTTGAAACATAGTCCAACAAAAATATCGACAAATTCACAAGTTTCACTGAAATTAGCCCAAGAATAAAAAATGATGCTCCATGGGTCCATGTCCATGTGACCCTAGGATAAATTCCAATAAATTTATTGTAATTTTACATCAAAATTAACCCCTTCATCACCACATAAAAAAATAATAATAATAAAAAATCAAATCAAATCAAAGACCTAGATAACTATAAAACAAGGCTTCTTCCATACCTTGGACTATTATGACACCAAAGGAAACACATTTTGACAAACATTCATCTTAAATTATCAACAAACTCATAAAACCTGATGCAAACAAGAAAACACAAAAATTAAAATCCAATGAATCTATCACTTTTTAGTCCTTTTATTATTGTCACTTTCATAATAATAGTGCCAAATTATAAACAAAATATAAGATTTATTTCAAAAAAATCAAAACTATTATCACAAGCATTAAACAAGCACATTAAGTCATAATAAACAAAAAATAATCAAAATATGTATATATAATCAACATAGATGAAGGTCATGTATTTGTTGAAACAATAGGTATAGGGCATACCTTGATCCATAGGAAAATACATCTAAATATTTTTAGAGATACACAAACTCCAGTAAAAATGTGGCATAATTATTGTTCTTGTAGAAAATAAATAAACAAATGAAAATGAAAAAAATCACTATAAATCCTTTTGAATTCTAATTGAAAGTTAACTATTAAATGTACAATGTAAAATCTTGAAAGAAAGATGTTAAATTATGTGTATAATGTTGTTGTTTTTGTTGATGAATGTGATGATGATGATGATGATGATGATGATGATGATGATGATGATGATGATGATGATGATGATGATGATGATGATGATGATGATGATGATGATGATGATGATGATGATGATGACGATGACGATGACGACAATGATGATGACGATGATGATGATAATGATGATGATGATGATGATGATGATGATGATGATGATGATGATGATGATGATGATGATGATGATGATGATGATGATGATGATGATGAATGGTAATATAAGTTTTGTTTACTCTTGTGAAAAGTAACCAAAATGAAATAAGGATGATAGGCACCAAGTCCTTTTGAGGGTTGAAGACAAAAATGATGCTAACATTAAAATATGAGAAAATGTACACTAATCCCTAGTTATAATCATGGAAACCTATGAATTAAATAAGTTTTAAAATAACTAAGACACAATACTTATTGAATTTGAAATTGAACATAACTGCATGCATCAAGACCATCATATAACCAAATTTGGGTGTAAGACTACCATCTTAAATCAGTTTTTTACATTTGTTCTGTATTCAGTTAATTAAATAGCTATAAGAACACATTAATTACATGTTACAAGTAAGATAAAATCACTATTGAATGGAATAAATTGTATGATATGTAATATATGTGCTTGTTGTTGAAAACATGTGAAATCTGTACTCTCTAGACTAAATTGTTATAAACATATCATAAATTAGATACATACTTGGTAAACAAACTACACAAAAAGAAATAAATTGAATGAATTAGAATAAATAAATAATTTTCTACATGAAGATGGACATATACATAATCATATGTCAATGAAAATTAAAAGGATTGAAATGAATTAAAATGTGCTTTTTAAAATGTAGGCTACATACAATGATATAATACCTTTTTTAGTTACTAATAAATCAATTTGTTTACATAAGGACATGGATACATCTTGAAGAGTATTCTTGTGATGGTTTATTTCTTATTTAATTCTTTGATTGGGGTTTGCCCATATAACAATTTTGAGAGTAAATTTCTAAGAGACCACCTATCACTAAACACATTTTTCACTGTCAAGTACCTACGTACAAAGTAATATGAAGTCATTTTTGTATCTCTATATAAGTACACATATTTTAGTCAAAATTATTCTACTAACACTAGCACATCTCTTTGAAGTGTCACACTCTGACCACAGTGTCACCTAGAAATCTAGGTCAATAAGAGTAAAACCAAAGTAAAAATTTGAAAAAATTCAATCATGAAAATTTACATGGATAAATGAAAATTCATAGCAATTTAAGCTCAATTGGAAACCCAATATACTTCTTTAGAAAAGCTTTAGCATATCAACTTTGAGGAGTTGTTAGGTTGCGGTATGAAACTAATTTATTTTATCCCAAAAGAATGAACTTTACCAAGCAAGTCGATAGAAATTATATAAAAATTGATATAACTTCAAATTCATTAGAATTAAAATAATTAATTTAATGTATAAGTTTTCACCTTTAAGATTGAACCACAACATAGTATATTAAACTAAGAAAAAAATGGTCAACCACGACAAAGTACATACCCAACACCTTTAGACCACCTTCAACTGTGTTTTATTATTATCATCATATATTGAACCTATAATTATGAGAAGCCTACCTAGTTTTGTAAACTTACATCAATGTAAACCTTTAGCTCAACAAATCTATGTGATTATTAGACATATGAGATGGTAACCTATAAGATAGTCAGACAATTTAATGGTCATCCACTTAATTGACAAAGACCATTAATTCACCCTCAGAAAATGCACATAATGTTGAAGCCATAAAAATGTCATAATATTATGCCTTAATGAAACATGAGTACATTTACTACAATATGATGAAAATGTATGTCAATGGTTGATGGTAATACATTTATGCAATGTTTGTATCTATAGTAAAAACTTATGGAAAAGGTAAACGTATGATCAAATATTGGTAGTAAGAAAGTGTGTAATGTCTAATAAAAATATTGGTATAATATCAATAAATTTCATATTTAATAACTCATACAATAGCGTGATCAACAACACATCTACCAACTAACAAACATTAAATAGTTAAATATTTGAGAATAAAAAAGTCTATTATAGAAATACATTCACCTTCCTAGTTCTCAAGAAAAACTTGTAGGAACCTCTTTCATCTACCTTCAAACATATCTACAACATTCATACCATTAATATTACAAATACAATGAGACATATCTGAAAGAGTTGTATCAAAATATAGTATCATGAAAAATAAACTAGAAGCAAACTTAGTAAACAAACACAATTCTTTAATCCCTCTTTGGATCTATTTTTGGTTCTGGAACTTCTTTTATTTCTTTGAAATACAAACAAGACATTGATCATTTAAGCTAATATACATTATTTGTAACAAATCAATCAACAGACAAACTTTCATCATCCTACGGTAGAAAAAACCCATTGAAATTATCAACGATATTAACCTTTGAACCACACAAATTAATAGAATAACAATATCTATGGATGTTTCCCACCAATAATGCATTCCAATCGTATCTCTCATGTTAGCAACATTAGCACTCAATTGAAATAAAAATATGAATTGAGAAGACCATGACTACCACTTCTAAATAGAGGTGGAAGACTATACCTTGGCCTCATTTAGGCAATTTTTGCAATCAAAGATCTCATTTCAACATGGGACCCTGAAGCAACATCTTCCTCTATAATGAGAGTAGGTTTCATTAATGGAGTAGATATAGAAACATTCATTACTGTAGTGACCACTAAAGAAGGATGATATGAAGAAAACATATTGTTTCACCATTGAATATATCTTTCTAGTGCTCCAGATAATGAGATTCAAGCCTTAGCCAAAATTTACTAAGTTATTGCATCTTCCTTATAACAAACCTTAAAGTTGGATCACCATGGTCAGTGTCAAAATACCTCCTAGGGATTTTTTTGTCTATAATTTCATCGAAAATGACATGATATTCTTGACTATAATAGAATTGCCACATAATATTATTGAATATAAATCAATCACCCTCTTTTTGTGGGGTGATTTTAGATATGAAATCATAGAGTGCATGCAAAATAGAGGTCTCAAATGCCCCACATGTTATAATAAAATGCCCTAGGAATGTGAAATCTTTCCACGAATTGTAGAATCTAGTGAATAAACATGTCGTTTATAATGCACTCAAATGGCCATTATGTGATCTGATGTACATGAAAGTTTGAAGTAGGTAAATCTTGTTAAATCTATCCACTAACTTGTTTCATGCTTTTTATCCTCCACCTCACCCACTTCACATTTTCTCATAATACCCTACCATGTACATGCAACTTGTCCCATGTCTCCAACTATCATCATTTATTCTATTTACTATTTATGATATTTAATATAGATATTGTTGATGACATCAACATTTTGCACTATAATAAGATGTCTATAATTTCCATCAATCAAAACAAAGAGTACATAAGAATACAGCCTTTCAATTAAAGCTATGTAGCTCGAGGTCAAATATTTGAAATTTTAGGAGAATTTATTCCAGTGACGATAAACATCGGAAATTCACGAGTATCCATTCCCCGTTCTTCTATTGTCAAAAAAAGATTTTAATCTTATCTGAATATAATTTGTTAAGATAATTTGGAATATTTTAACAACTCTTGATTCTTGTTTCATTTTTCTTTAAAATCTCTATAAATTGGCAGTGACGTTCCTCAAAATACACAATTCACTTTAATTGTAGTGTATGCAATTTCTAAAGAGGGTTGTTTTTTACTCTCCCTCAAGGGCTTCTGAAATCTTAGAATAGCAGTGCAATCTTCATCTTCATTTTTCTTATGGTTTTGGAAGTTCCAGAGGGGGAACAGAAAGCTTCTCTCTGATTAAGTCAAACAAATGTCATGATATAGGTTCATTATTCTTTTCAAAGAATATTCTCTCTTCATATTCATATATATCCTGAGAATTCAGTAAGGATGAAATTTATAGTTGTTTTTTTTGTGCTACTACTAATGATCTGCTCTGAGTTACAACATCCATATAAAGGATTGATTACCATCGATTTGAACCCTTCCACAGTAGGGACTAGTTTTACAAAATTTAAAAATATGAAATTGTGAAATCAAATTTTATGAAATTGTGAAATCAAATATTTTTTTTATTTAGGTCAATGGATGATCAATGTGACCATAAGAGAAATAAATATATTTGTTACAAATTGTTTTTATAATCTTTAGTAAAACCTTCCATTTGATTAGATGGATAACGAAAGTAGTTTTGGAAGAGAGATATATGTCTCTGTTTATTATATTTGTATCTCCCTATGTTTATATGAATTGGCTTATTCAACAACTTTAATATATTTTTGTTCATGGTAAAATATTCTCTAGTGCAGAATCAGTCACTTAAAATTAATTTCTTCAATTTATTCATATATCTTTCATTGTAGTCGATCATTCACTTAAAATAGCTTTTATAGAATCTCATTTTGTTATGTCTTTCATGGATCATTGTTCTTCAAATAAATCAATATCTTTCAATTTATTTAATTTTTAGGTACATATTTTTAAGGTACAATTCATCTCAACCTGGGACAACACTTCTCTCATTTGGTATGCTAAACATGGTTTGGTATTAAATGTGTTACAAATTGACATGGTACCTCTATTATAATCTTCTTTCAACTTTGTCAACATTCTTCAATTTCAATTGCAGAGTAATTGGTAGTAGCCCAACATAGCTTATGGTCCTCCACCTTTCATTATCCAATATTCTAATTAATCTAATCGAATCATTATAATGTTATAAAAAATGTATTTGTATTATGAGGGATATATATTTATTTATTTTTTGGTATTTTGGAGGACGATACATTGAAGGAGTCGAGCTTGACAATTTTTGCATAGATGTATAACAACATTCAATTCAATGTGATGTATCAAACATTTTATACTAAAAACTCTATTTTGTATGGTCAAACTTTGTAAAATGTATGATTAATATTTAATTAGTTTATTAATTTATATACTTTGTTATTTTTAATTTTTATTCTTTATTTATGTATTTATATATTTTTCATTTTATTTAAAATATTTATTATTTATTTATATATTTTTAAATTACAATTTAAATCTTATTTATTGTTTCGATGTCATACATCATCTATTTTAAGTATTGTTGAACATGTGTATGATAATCCAATTGATATTTCAAAAAAATAAAAGAATTAAAATTATTAAATATGAAAATATATTATTAAAAAAAATAAATTATTATAAAATTATTATTTCATTACCTACATAAAAATGATAAAATAATGTTATTGTATTCTTTTTTTTTTAAAAAAAAAAAGGAAAGAAAGAAAAGAAATAAAATAAGTTTTATTTAAAAATTCATTTTATAATAAAAACATTTAAATGGTTGTTTTAATGTTTATGTTCATTTGAAATATATTTCAATAGTTTTTCCATTCTATGACATGTCTTTTTTCAAGAAATTGAAAAAAAGAGTCTATGATTTTTTATTTGGATATTTGTAGACATTTCTACACATTTGACGAAAGTAGAATTACAAAGAGCTTGAAGTAAATATGTAGATTGTATTGAAAAGGAAAGCAAAGTGAAACACTTTAAGTTTGATATAAATTTAATTATTTTTAAAATTTTCTACTATATATACTCTTGTCTAAAAATTGTAAGTTTTATGTCAATTTTTTGAGAATCGTGTTTGGAAAAGTGGAGTAAAAGGATTTATTGAAAATTGTTTGTATAATAATTGAATACTAATTAGAAAATGAAGTTTCAAGAAGACATATATTCTCCTCAAGTATATGTGGGAACCTTAATTAAGTTTTGTGCTGAAAAAAAAATTATATATTTCATCACGTTTTGATTGCAATAGAATTATGAAGTGTTTGGAGAAAATTTGTAGAAAGTATAGAGAAGGATAGTTAAATGAGATAATTTAGAAAGGTATTTTAGGTTCGTTATAATATTTTATTATATATAAATATATGTAAAAAAACTATGTTTTATGTGAATTATTTTGATAATTGTGTTTGAGGGAATGGGTAAGAAAAAGGGCTTGTTAAAAAATATTTAGAGAATATTTGAATATTAAAGATAGAATCCCAATAAAGGTAGATGTTTCCTTAAATTAGATGGGAACATTGCTCAAATTTTATTACTTGTAAATTTTTAATGATTTTTTATTTAAATAAATGAGTAGTTTGATTATAAAAGAAGAGATTTCTTGATATATAAGCATGTTCATAATAATTTTAATTCATGTTATATGGCCTTCCTTTTCTTATAACCTTTTTTAAATCAATATAGAGTATTCTTGTCAGAGTTGTAATTGTTAGGCAAATTATAATCCATGACTACTTAACCCTTAATTCTCCATTGAAACCTTATTGATGTGAGTTAAATTTCTTAGGTCACCTTTAAGGCTTGGGGATTGTTGATGGTTCTATATACCTGATGGAATCAAGTGGACAAGAAGTAAAAATATTCTGCTTATTTGTATATGATAACTTGTTGTGTTATGGAAAGGGTGTTGTTTATTACAAAAGCTTGAGTTCTAATTTTTTTTTTGAAAGAGAAGTTGATGGTTAACAAAGTAATTTGATAAGTATTGCACTATTTTATTACTATGAAAAATAAATTTTATTTGTGTGATATTATGTTATTAATAAATTAAGTTAAATTCGAAGAAGAAGAAGAATTGTTCTAAATATAATACATAATGGATCTATAAAAACATAACTTGTTCTATAAAGAAAGATATATTTGATTTTGGTGTTTATTCATTGAGTATATTTAGTATGGTACTCATGAATTATTATTAAATATTTAATAAAAATAAATTTAATAAGTGTACTACTATACTAATTGTATATCTAAGATCTAATTTTCAAAGAAATGTAGTAGAATTTTATTTTTTATTTTTATCTGTATATATTTCTGAAATTTAAATTATGAATGGAAAGGAAAATAGTTAATTATAACATAAATTTATTTATGATAGAAACTGAGTTAAGTATACATAAAAATATGCTTCAATTAATAAAGAACTTTTACAAAAATAAAAGCAATTGTATGATTTTTGAGTACAAAAGTTTAATATGGTGATATAAAATATGAAATAATAAGTATTAGTCTATAAATAGAAATCAGAGAGATAATCATTATAATCCAATCATTTCACTAAAAAAGTTAAATCTTGTTTAATAAATAAAATGAATCGTAAAAATAAAATCATACATGTACAATCAATTTAAAGAGGAATTTAGGAGTAATAAATAAAATACAATAACAAAATAAGTATAATTTTTAAAAGGAAGGAAAATTTCTACATATAATATTTTAGTAGAAGAAATATTACTTTTTATTTCTTTTGAATAATGTTTTAATTTTTTGTATTTGTATATATAAATTGTGGTTTTAATTATGTAAGAATATTTTATTTTATTTTTAAATAAAAAGGTGGTGAACACTCATAATATTACTTAAACGAGTTTATACATGAAGAAACTAGAGACCAAATACCATCCAAAAAAAAAAAAAAAATGGCCTTACCATGGTTTGATAGACACCATGACCGAACACCAAGATCAACCACCAAAATTAGTCAGACGTAAAGGAAACAAGGACAAATCATCCTCCATATCAAAACCAAAATACATTGAGCAAAGAAAATAATCCTACATACCATCAGAAAGCATCCCCCATCAACCAACACTAACATTCCCAATACCCAAACCATCCCCCATCCACCAACACTAGCATTCCAAGTACCCAAACCATAATCAACTACAACCTTTTTCAATAAAAAAGACACCTTAAACATAATGCCTTTCACTCCATATCTAACAAAAATCCCTCAATAAATGAATACAAACAATAAATTTTACATACCAAAAGCATTTTATATAAAATAAAAGGAATAGATTTTGATAATAAACAATACCTAAACAAAACCATATATGTCTGTGCCCAATGCATGCACTTCTACATAAAATAAAGAGAATAGCTTTTGATGATAAACAAAATTCAAATAACCATATTAGTGGGGAGGTGGTAGCACTGACCCAATCATGGTATAAGGTGCCCAACATCTTAGTAAAATGTTAATGTACATCACGGGTGCTAAACTCCACGGGCCATTAAAAAATAAAATTATTGATTAAAATTTAAAAAAAAATAGTTATAAATATTTGTCATGACAATGACATTATATTAAAAAGAATAAAACATATATTATATTTACCGAAAGACCGAGCCCATATAGATGAGATATGCATTCCTAAGACCTCTCCTTCATTCCCCCAACTAATGAACGGCCAATAAGAAAAATATATAGATATATACCATGTATGGGAAAACCGGAACATTGAAATAGATAAACGGATGCTAAGAAAATACTTAAAAATATATATTCTAGAAATTAAGCTTTCTACAAATATCAACAATAATTAAATTAACACAAACTTCTATAACGAAGTGAGGGTGTCCTAGAAGTAGGAGGTAGGAGCTTCCCCCTCAAATTAATTCCCATACATGCTTTGGATGTTCAATACATGATTGAAGCTTTGTGAATAAAAGTAAGTTTAGGGTTTTTTCTATGACAAACATATCAATGAACAAGAATTTAATAGAAATGAATTAAAGTTTTATAAAACCCTTCTTTCCTTTTCTTTAATTTTTAATTTATTAAATTATTGAATTATTAATGGAATGTTTATATTATTACAATAATACATTATTATTTTTAATATTAAAACGTTTTATTTATTTTCACCGTGTTAAGAACTATAATTTTCACTTTTTAATTATCTTTAATTTAATATTTTATATATTAATAGTAAATATTATATAACTATTATTATAACATATTTTTCTAAATTAACATATATCTTTTACAATAAAATAATTTTAATTGCTCTTCATTTTATGATTATAAAAATAGAATTAAAATTTAAGTATAAATTAATATTTAATTTTATATATATATATATATATATATATATATATATATATATATATATTCCCTAGAATCTTTAAATTTTATGACTCTAATTAATCATAACAATTTGAATCTTTAAAATATTTTTTTATTATATTGGTAAAAAAATAGGATTTAAAGGCCTCATAATCTTATATAGATGAGAGAATAAAAAAATAAGACAATAAAACTCAAAAAGAACGGCTCTACCAACGGCAATTAAATGGGCAACCAAGATTCCCCTCAATAGGGACTTATGTGAAACACTGAGAAGGAATAGAAAGAAATACCCAGGAAACTTCCACAAAGTTTCCATCAAAATAAAATGAAACAAAATCTCTCCCAAGAGAGCCAAGTCGGTCAACACAGCTTGCGTGTATAACAACTCATACATGTCCTACTGCCCACAACTATCAAATGAATCACACCTTGTATTTTTAGTGCCCCAAACAAATGATCTTACTAGACTCTTGTCTTATACCATTTTTCTTCTTTTGCACTTTAGTCCACTCCCTCTCATCTTTCACAAAATCCAAGGCTAGAGGTATTCAAATTTCAATAGATTCTAAGGGATAAGATTTATTAACTCCTAAAGCCAAAACAAATGGTTATGCCCTTGATGTTTCAGAGAAGCTAATAACATCCTTAGCAATGAGGGTTTTTGCAAGCAGAATAGGCCCCTTCATTTTCAAAATTTGAGGTTCTGCCTTTTGCTCCCACTTTAAAATTTGGATATCATCATGGTTTGTACTAGGGGGTTCAGGGTCATCTAGAGATGAATCTAAATAATCATTCTTGAATTCGAGGAAACTCATAGTGAGATGGGTGGGACATAAGTCTGACCACTATGAAGATTCCTTCTTTTTCTTGTGAACCTTGCAGCCTTTAATCAACTGTCCTGTACTAAAATAGCTTCGGTAATGGAACATAAAGCCTTCATAATCAAGAGGTTGGGACCAATAATGGTTTTCCAATTGTAGAACAATTTTATCAAGAAGATCCTTATAGGTATTAACATTGACCAAACTTTTGGCAAAGGTGGTATGCAAAAAAATAGTAGTATCTAGGTGGGTTTGTAGGAATTTACTTAGACAGTTGCCTATGGCTTTGATGTTGGGTTCAAACTAGAACTGGAAATGAATGTAAGGAAGGTCAATCTAGATAGGTATTTCATTCAAGGGTTTGATAAGGTGATTAAAACAGGGGGGCCCAATGTTTCATTATCAAAGAATGGAGATTCAAACTCCAAAACTTATTTTGAATCAAATCCTTATCCTTTAAACAGTCAAAAACAATATTAAAAAAACTCTTAACACTGTGTGTAAGTCTTGAGATTACCTTGTAAGTGGGGTTGTCATTTTTTTTAGATACATGCATGGAGGTTTTGAAGTTCATGCTAGAGATTTGTGAATATGCAGATGATACCATGTGTTGTGAAGAAAGTTTCATGGAAAAGCACTTTCTTGGTCACCTCCTCATCAAAGATCACCACAGTAGCAAAGGGATCAGGGTTAAGATCCATGGGCATAGATCTAGACAATGGTTTGGAGGCTACTTCATCAAATGATTTAGGTTTTGAAATGGCCATGTATTCCAACCCCTTAAAGGTGAAATTGCTATCCACTAGGGGAATGAGATCTAGATTCTCTTATAAATCACATGCAATTCTTTGAGAATTGGGCTTGTCACATGCAATTGTTTAAGAATTGGGCCTATCACATGCAATTGTTTGAGAATTGGAGACTTTTCAAGGAACAACCTGGAGGCATTAAAGGAGAGCCACCTCCCTCTTTGGTAAATAATATTATCCTAAGAAAACACCATTGTAATGATGAACAAAATATTTCATAATGTCAAGAAGTTTGATAAGTCTAGTGTTTCCTTCCTTGATAGCTTTGATCTATTAGTAGCTCTGTTAGAGTCAAGAAGGGGGAAAAAGTACTTCAAAAATTTGTCACCAATCTTCAACTAGTGGAAATGAGGTTATAGCTAGGCTTCTTTGGCTTTGTTCCCCCATTCAATTTGGAGTTTATGTCTGCAATGCACCACATGAGTTTGAATGTGGACATTTAAAGGTAACTGCTCTAGCTCCTATGACACCCAAAAATATTCATGGTTTGTAGCATTGTGAAGATGCCATTTGAAAGTGGATTTTTGTTTGTTGTAGATCCAACAAAAGGTGATATTTTGAGGAAGAGCATCAGATCACACATGAATCTAACTATTTTATCCTTCTGTCTGATGAACCAAGTTCAAAAATTTTACAATATACCCCACCATTCTTTCATACTTAAGGTGGGCACTATTGAGATAGAAATACATGGAGGAAAGATTAACTTGAGGTGAGGTCCACTTAATACTAAAAAAAATAGGGTGATGATCAATAAAAATGTATCAGGGATGAGTGAAACTAGCCTACCCTAAATTGGGGTAAAATAGAACAGATCTGGCTTAGCCAACAAAGCTCTATTGAGAAGTTGAAGAACACTAGATTCTCCCTATTGAAAGTTGGACCAAGTGAACCAGGGAGAGTTTGAATTCTTCCTTTGATGATGGTTGGGATCAAACATCCTAAGTTTATTGTGCATATTAAACCATGCTTCACATTCACCAGCATACCGCTGCATAAAAGAACATTCCCTTTCAGATGCAAGTGTATTTTATAGAAAAAAATTGAAACATAAAGGACATCTATTCGTTATTATTCTTTGTAGTTTTCTATCTTTATGCTTAAAACTTGAATTTGTTAGGATTTATTAAAAAAAATGATTGTAAATTTAGTTTTAAATTTGTATTAAAATTTTAAAATAATATTTTTATCATATCACATTCAATTTTTTTTGAAAACTTTTTGTATTCATTAATATAGATACATGGATATATCAACATTCTTAAATTTAATATAAAAATATTCATTCCATTAAATTTGTCTCAATATTCATTGTAGAAATATATATTTAAATATAAATTTAAAAAATGACATAAAAAAAAGCATATCAATTTATTATTACTTTACAATTTTTGAAGAGCTGTGTAAAATTTCACATGAATTTGATATGACCAACCCAAAAAATTGATTATATTTAAAAAATAAAATAAAAATAAATTTTGTTTTGTATAAGTAAAAAATGTAAAACAACTATCGTATGGCCATCAAAATCAACCCTTAACTTGGATTGTGCTAAACTTTTCTTTTTTTCAAACATTCTGCGAAAATTTTCACTTATCATTTAATATCATTTAATAAGATTTACAAAATACTTTAATTGTATTTTACGGAGAAAAGAATTAAATATGGTCGCATGACCATCTAATTTATACAAGATATTTTAGTGTTTTTTTTCAGTGCAATCAATTCATCTAACAAGGTTTGTGCTTATTAATACAAAAGATATAATTTTTAAGATGTAATTTTAATATTTTATAGGCCCTAATTATTCAACATTTTCAAAAAAAAAAAAAAACAATCTCTTTTTGTGGCACATTACTCATTAGAGTAGAAGTGTCTTTTTTTAAATAAAGTTATACATAAAAAATAATGAAATATTAAATGGGTTGTATTTTAATGGTGAAGATGATGGTGTAAAAAGTGGTGTCTAACTATTTATCATGGGATTATATTTGGACTAAAATTATGTTATAAGTGAATTTGACGGATTTAACTCTTTGTACCTGTTTAATATTTTTATTCTTCTCATAAAATTCTATATACATCTACATGATTGTGATTTTTTTCTTTCCAAAGTTTCATTCTTTTATTATAAGAGTAGTTAAAGGTTAACATAATATTAAAAAAGAATCTATCCTTCTGACAAAAAAAATGGTTATATATTCCTTTTTTTTTATAATAATATGTTATTGGAAGACATGGAATCATTGGATTATTGTAAACAAAATTTTATTAATTATGTTTTATGTTGTTTGAAATTAAATGACTTTAAATTCAATAAATATACTTATTCTTAAGTGAGTTAAGTTTGAATAATAAACTTTGTATGAATAAATTATAACTCCTCATAACATTTATGTGAAAAAAAATTGTAATTTTAAAATATTATATTATTTTAATAATTCATTGCACATATTTCAAAGATAAAACATCTAATCATTATCATTACCAGGTGAGTTAAGTTAATATGTACTAATTAAACTTACAAGCAAATATATTATTTTTAAATAAATATATGTGTATTTTTTATTTTATTTCTATAAATAGTTTAAACTTTATAAGTATTTATTTTATTATGTTATGCAAGGTTTTCAAAATTTAATTCAGGATTTTTGCCAAAAAACAAATAATGAATGGCATATGATTTTTTTTAAATGTCGGCTTGAAAATAAATATTTTGTTAACAAATATGCTCTAAAACACAATAATTGGCAATCAATTTATTCTATCACTGCAATGTTCTTCGTCTATTGAATTCATGTCCTTTGGTCAGGGGGAGGTGGGGTACCTTTTATGTCCTCTTTCAATTTCATTTTTGACAAGGTTAACACTCTTACCTACATGTTGTATTTTCATTATCTTTTAACAGTTGGCAGTGGATTTTATTTAAAGTGAAATTAATGTTGTATAATAAAATATATTCTTTTAATTGAGAACATTTTTCTTCAACTCAATATATACGATAGTTTTATTTATTGCCAACAAATAATGTAATTATTTTAACATAATAAACTACAACATAAATATCTTATTTAATTTATTCATAATCAAGTATTTGTGAAATTTATTAATATATTATGAATATTTTAAAATAATTTTTAATATATGTTTTGAGAATGTATTTTTCTCGTATATTAAATATAACTCATTTGAAATATTTTAATTAATATTATATTTTTATTGATTTTTTTAAATTATTTGTTTTGATATTTTTAATTTGGAATCAATTTCAATTATATATTTTGAATAATGAAATCATTATATCATATTCACTATGTAAAAAAAAATTAAAATAGAGTAAACTACATTTATTTAATTAATAAGAATTTTTTTATAAAATTTTATCATATCCATTTGACATTTTATATATAATTATACTAAATATCTAATTTAATGTTTATTTGTTAAATTTCAATTTTTAATGATGAATATATTAATATTATATTTAACTTGTTATACAATTTATACAATATTTTTTGAGGAATTATATTAAATTAATATGGATATTAATTGTAATATGTTTGATAATTTATCAAATAATATAATGTAATTTATAAATATTTGTTTTACTATAATTTTGAAATATTTTCTTTAAAAAACGTATACCCTACTCAAAATTATATTTGATGGGGAAGGTTGACCATCATAATCTAGGCTTCTAGGTAGAGATACACCATGAAAATACTTTCCAGTCATTTCAAAATTTACATGGGTTTTATAAAGAATAATTATGTTAATCGTGCATTGCTTACAATTTAATCCTTTATAAAATATTTGAATATTCATAATTTTTTTCAATAAATTGAAATTGGATAGTGTTAGCATAGGTATTATTTATAGGTATTAAATTTAAATTGGGGAGTGTTAGCATAGGTATTATTTATATGTATTATTGATATTATTGTTGAATATTTTATGATGTAATAGAATTTTTGTATGAGTTTATGCAAAGTGAATGACTTTATTATTTAAAAATACACTTACTAAAAAATTTATATTTAATTGTAATACTGATTATTGTATTTACATTTGACTTTAAATTTTTTTTGTTTTATTTGGGAGGTTTATTAATTTAGTCTTAATTTTTCAATCAAAAAATATCAATAAGTAATTTTAAATAAAAAATTAAGATTGATTCAACAATATATTTTTAGTCCATACAAAAAATATTTAATAGATAAAATTTTAAAAATCGAAAATAAGAGTTGACTCAAAAACATGTTTAAGTGATAGAAATGTTGTGGATGAATGTTGATCTTGCTAAAAATTGCATAAATCATGTCGATACCTATAATAGTTATTGTGCCATGTTAGGTATAAATATTTAACTCTAAAAAATTTAGAAAAAGAAAAAGACCAAAAAATATTGCATATAAAGATGCCATATAGATAAAATTATCAATAATCTATAATAAGAGGATTCATCAATAAAATAAATGTATTAATCAAACAAAGGAATATATAGTGAAGAACTATTTAAAGTAATAGAATATTGTAAAATGATAACAAAAATTAATAGTAGTTATTTGTTCTTCTAAATGATTACATCTTTACCATCTTAATTGATTAATCACTCATAAATGACATATATAGAAAGAACAAGATGTGACTATGAGATGATTATTGATAAATTAAAATGCAAAATTATTTTCTAAATATATACAGTCTTTATCACATGTGAAAAAATAACTTCCACATTAAATATATAATAATATTGTGTATATGAAACATCTCATATTGATAAGAAATCTAACATTTAATGTAATAATCTAGAGCACTCAATAGATGTTAGTACCACTAGAGGTGAAGTACCCATTAGTAACACTCTTTTAAAAAAGTGGAAAAATAAAACATTTAAGATTAATTTTAAATATAATATTATACAAAGGGAATTTTTTTTTTTAATAATATTTAATTTTATAATTTAAATTGAATTAAATAAATGTGTTAGTGTCCAAAATTTCACTGTAGCAATTTGGCTCTTATCAAGTTTAAATTCCTAGGTCCTCAACCCAAGTTCTATTTTTAAATGTTCATTATATGTCAAGTTTCTAGTTAAGTTTGTTAAGTCTTAAGTTTGTATTTACTTAATGCGTGTAAAGGCTTAGAGTTTTTCGGTCTTTTGTTTGGACATTTTACCTAACGAAAATAAGTATTCAGGGTTTTTATTTGCGTAAAAAGTTTAAAGGCTTATTTTCATTAGGCAAATTATCGATGACAAAAAAGCTAAAAGAATTGCAAAGTTTCATTAAAAGTACCAAAAATAATTTTTTTTTAGCTAAAATATTTGTACAAAAGATTCGAATGAATTCCATCAAACATTTTATCTGCGGTAAACATTCTGAAGTTGTATTTCCTTTGGGCATTTTATCTATGCAAAAAGTCCAAAAGAATTAAATTGTGTCGAGAAAATGTAAAGTCCTTATTTATTTCAAAAATTTTCCCTCGATAAAGTTTTTGAAGAGAACTTACCCTTTGGGGATTTTGCCCACAAAAAAACCTGATGAAATTCATTTTCTTTAAAAGTTTAAAGTCATTTCCTTCGATAGAAAGTTAAGTCCAATTTCATTAGGAAAATTGTTTCAGACAAAATGTCTGAAATAGTTGTCCAAGTGAAGACACAAATGCTAAAGACTCAATTTATTTGATAAAAATGTAAAGTCCAATTCATTCAACAAAATTGCAAAGATAAATTTATTTGAGAAAATTACGTCAAACTAAATGTCTGAAATGATTGTCTCGACAAAGACAAAAATCTGAAGGCCAAATTCTTGCAGGCATTTTATCCAAGACAAATAGTCTTATAAATTTCAAATCTTTGAGGAAAATTTTGAATTCAAAATTCTTTGGGGAAATTATCTCAAACATTTTGTCCAAGATAATTATCTTGATGGATTGCTAAAGATAGATAGTCCCAAAGACCAAAGTTTGAATGAAAGTAGAAGTGTCAAAGATAAAAATACTATAATAATTATTGCCAAAGATAGGAATGTCATGGACAAAAAAGGCTAGGTGACCAAAAGCTCTGAATAAATTCATCTAGATTTCATAAGTATTGAGTTCATAGGGCATGATTAAAAGTCGAGTAGGTTCTCATTGATTGATGGTACACAATAAAGTGTACAGATCCTCAATCGATAGTACATAAAAGGCCAATGTTTCTAACAAAACCTCAAGATGAGTGATATAGTGAAAAGTGTCACCATTATAAGAACCATATCAAAGATCTAATGGTGATTGGAATAGGTCAAATGATAAAACCACATAAGGTGTTGTCACATGGTACAATGGAACTCAAAGTAATAGAGACCGTTGCAAGTAAAAAATCATGCTCAATCTCATAGATTATAATCTAACGATGTACGTTTGATCAAGTGAAAACATGTAATGTTATGAGGGTATAGTTAAACATTTAATAAATGGTCATAGGTTAAAGATTGAGCACATTCTTAGAGATCGATGGTATGCATTCAAGTGTACACAATCTGATCTATGACATGTATCAAGTCTAGACTTTTTAGTAAAACACAAAATGAATGTAAGCTCACCACTTGGTAAGAGTGCATTATCCTTATAGTACTGATAGAGATAGACAAATAGAGCCTATATAATTGACAAGTGGAACCATTTTGGTATAAGACTTCTAGATAGCCAATGACGTTTGATCCTATATATCAAGATCAATGGCACACATTTGCTCAGACAAGCAAATGAAATGGTGCGAGTTAAGATGGACTATTTTAAGGGATCAAAACCAATAATGAAGTGACATTTGCCCATATTATAACTAATGAGGTTGTTTAGTCAATTTTAGGCCTTGTGAGTGTCATTTTAAATCCAATGTGGCAGCCAATGAAGTGTTATATGGATGAACAAGAATCCCAAACACGTATGAAGACATGTAATGTTGAGGTTAGTGTAAATCAAAGATATTGGTGAGTAGACGTGACATGGTGATACCATATAAGCATATACATCATATTCAAGGACCCTATGCAAGGCAATTGGTTGAGATTTCACCACTAGTAGTAAGTTGACTTGTAAAATTTGCAAATAAGGAGTGGTAGCGCTGAGGTTGAAAATAATGCATTTTTTTGAATTTAAAAGTATATGAGGGAAGCCCTAAAAGGCTTGATGTGAAAAAGGAAAATTTCCAAAATGAAAAATGCAAAAAATTAGTTGGATCCAAAAGGTAAAAAATTAAAAGTGACCCAAGTCTTTTGCATTATTTAATTCTTATGCTTATCCAAGTTCCTCCATGAGTGAGAAATTGTAGGCATGTAAATCCAAGGTGGGTCACTCTAGAGAAGATCGTTAAAAGGGCCATGGATTCATAATATTCCCAAGGAATAATGGAAAAATCAAGTTGTTCCATGGTGTGCATGAGATGGATCCTGACATTTATCCATAAATTTGTAGTTGTATATGCAAGTGGTCGATAACATCCCTATGCAGTCGCACATAATGAAAAAGTTTTTTCGGTCCTCTATCATGAATATTCTCCTTCTAGCTCATGTGAAAGCATTTTTCAGTCAAAAAGTTCAAAGATTTTTTTACATATCTTTGTCATTCTTTCCATAGGTTGTTAGAGAAATTATTTTTAATGAAAATAGATGAATATTTTAGGCATTATAAGGGAGTATTTTCTAGCTAAAACCATCTTAGAAGACTTGAATTTTATTTTTACAATTTTAAAAAATTGTGACCCACAATTCTAGATTTGAGAATGTATAAATAGAGGGCTTCTCCTCTATTTAAGAGATTGGTTATTGGTCATATTTTTTAGGGGTTCCTTTTCTTTAAATCTAAGTTCTATAAAAAACATTTTTGGATCCATTACTAGATATATATTTTATCTCCCTTGCTAAGGTGGTTGCAGCTATATAACCATTAGCAATCTTTGAGAGCATGTTTATGTCTTGTCAAAAGAGCAATCTCACCATGCTTTTCCCTATGGCAAGATTTTGAAATATTAATGTGTGTAATATTTATTTTTATTTTAATGAAAATCCTTGTGGTTCTTTCTTGTTTCCTATAGATGAAATGTAGTAACATTTTTTTCAAGAATTGTTGATTGGACATTTGGGTTTATGCTCAATACTAGTTTTAATTTTGAGCATAGATTTAGATTATAAACTCTTTCTACATTTCTTAAGTATAATTTTCTAAATAACATGTTAGTGCACCCTAGGTTTATGGATTTAAAAAGGAAAAGCATTTAATAGATTAGTTTCAATGTATGTTCTAGTCTCTTAGGGATCATTTGGTATTTACTATTATCTTGTATTGATTGTTTTTCTTCTTCTTTGTCAAGAAATATTGTCATGTAATACTACAAGATACCAATCTAGTTGGAAATCATCAACATACCTCGCTCTTCCTTTTTTATAATCTAAACTTTTCCTACCCTTTCCTACCCTACAAAATAATAAACCCTTTACATATTGTGAGTTTTATTTTCTTTGCAAATGGATAATATCTTTCATATTTGAAATGTGTTTGTAGTTTGCAATTTTAATTATAGAATTATAGTCTTTTATTCAACCCTTGTTGTTGGAGATTCTATAGAATGAATATTGTAGTCTCTTTGCCATCTATCTTTAGTAACTTGTATATGACCAAGAGCATTTTTGCATTTCATGTGATAACCCTTCATAGGTGAAGTGTGTAAACCTGGTTATGCCTTGGTCATATTTTTTCTTTGTGCCAAAAATATCCATGGAGGTTGGATTGTAGAATATATCCATGTGAGAAAGCTAGCCCTTATGTCCTCTCACCTTGGTTCAGGGAGAGCCAGAAGTAGTAAGGAGCTAACCATACCCTCTATAGGTGCCTCTCGATCATTTTTTGCATCTAGTTCATTCTTGATGCAAAACCCTTCCCTAGCTACAATGACATATTCATAGGTTTCTCATCTTCATTTGCAATTTTATTCAAGTGTGAAAGGTTGAGTGATATAGGTGTACATTTAGGAATCAACACTTATCTAACATCATTGCTACGTATAATTATTGTAACCCATATTGTTGGGGAGTCTTACAGAGAGATATAGTTTATTTATTCAAAAATGTTCTCTAACTCTATTTGTACTGATTTGATTGTCTTTGGTGCATCAACATCACCAACACTCTCATATAGTGGCATTCTCAGGGACACTTCTTCTTACCCATGTTATCAAGGACTCTGGTTGAGATATATAAATAACTTATTTGAAAAGTTCTCTACCCATCTATGTTATTCTGATTATCTTTGGTACGTCAACATCACCATTCATATGGTACTTTCTTTAGGATAATTCTTATCATATGTGTTGTTAGCAACTCTTGAAGATAGTTGTAAGTAACTTGTTTGAAAAGTTTTCTGCTTGTCTATGTTATTCTGATTATCTTTGGTGCGCCAACATCACCACTCATTTATCATCATTTATAGGGACAAGGATTATCACCCATGTTATTATGGAATCTTTTAGAGATCAATAATTTTTCATATTATGAAGCTATCTATTATTACTATAGTGATTTTATTATCTTGGACATCAACAGTACAATATTCCATTGGGGATGTGCCAAGATTTATTAAGGTTTGACAATTGACATTAGCTGAGTTTATTACATATATATTTTAACATTGCATGTTGAGAGGTGTTTCCTCCCTCTTGAACATTATTCTAAAAAATTTAGTGTCTTTGTTCTCTATCTGGTTAATCTTCAACATGTTTGATTTCAACATGTATCATAAATGGTTTATTAACTATTATATTATATAAGCTTGATTCTAGTGGTGACTCTGACTTTATTTTTTAGTTTGAAGGAAGATTAGTGCCTAGTTCTAAACATTATTTTATTTAGTTTCATCTTTGAGTATTTCTATGCTTAAAATTTTGGAAGGCTTGAGATCATCCTTCAAAGGTGACTCGTGAAGACACCTTATTTCATCACTATGTTTGCATCAAATAAGATGGAGATAAGTTTCGAGGCCTATTGAAGGGAAAATTTAATCTTCAAAATAGTGTCCTAATTACCAAGGTTTTGATAATCTTAATTTTTTTTGAACTCCTCATTGCTGAGGACTTTCATATCTCTCTTAGTCACTCAAAACCATATAGTCTCATTTACTATGTCACTTCTTCTCACCCATCTGAATCCCCTCGTAAGCTTGATCTACAAAGTCTACCTCATTCACCCCCTCACATCCCTTTGTAATTTATTATTGAACGTATAATTGAACCAATCACGAGGCATAGATATCTAGATGACAATGAACATCCTACATCTTTTGTTCCCAAAATCAAGCCTATCAATTTAAATGAAATGGAAGACCACCCTAATGGAGTCCTAAATGAAGCTAGAAAATACCTCCAGAAGTTTCAAGGGAATAATGCAGTGAGTGGTGATCAACACCCGAGGGAATTTCATAATATAATTAAAGATTATGAATTTTAACATGAGGATGTGTGTATGAAGTTGTTGTGAACACATTGGAGGAAGATGCTTGTGAATGGTTTAATTCCCTTCGTGATGGATACATTGCTTCATGGGAATAGATGTAGAATGTCTTTAGAATTTAGTATGGTTATAATATTAATCCAAGAATTCTTTTGGTTATGTTTGAAAACATTAGAAACAATTCTAATGAGTGTGTGAAAGAATTCAATACATGGTTCAACAAAACTATGATACAACTGCTTGAAAACTTAGACCTAGTGATACAAGTAACAACATGTTTGATAAAGTATTATGATGCCTTTGACATGAAGGCTATGTACTACTTGAGGGACAATCTCTAACTAAGGTTGGCATTCAATATAGACATCCAAACTGAGAATAACATATGTGGGAAAGCTCTTGAGTAAGTAGCCTGATGTGAAATTGGTCAATCATGAAAAGACATAGTTCACTAAGATAGTCAATCTTGAGGATACTAATAAAAATTTATCCTAAGTTATTAAAAAAATGTTATACAGGTTGGATAGAGATGAAAATGGGATCACTCATGTGTTTATCAGTCAAGAGAGGGATCTAAATCCAAATCAAGCTTAAGAAATACCTGCTTTCCACTATCAAGATAATGATAGGGGGAAGAGGCCTATTCATGAAGAAAGAATGGATGGAAATGAGGATAGAGGGGATGGAAAAGGATACTTTAAATGCCAAGGTAAATGATATTTATTAGTGTGACAAGTGCTTCCTTACACATCCCCCATGTGATAGAACTAAACCAATTCATGAAGATGCAGATGAACTCGAGTTTGCTTCATCCAGTGATGATATTTTGATGTTCAATTATCAAATCCCCTAAAGTGAGATGACTACCTCCACATACATGTTGAGTGATACTATTGTTAATTAATTTTGGAATGAAACTGAGAAAGTAAGTGTCCCAATTCCTAAGTTTTCTTATGATTTTAATATAATAAAATCATATGAATTGACCATTCATGATTTTGATTTCTTATGTTCTATGATGATTAAAAAATATGATGGAGGAATTTTGTTAGTTGAGGATAGGTAGCTACTAGTTAATGTGATAATTTCTCAAGAAAAAGAGTATCACTTGAGAATTAAATATCAGGTTGTTGCTCCTCAAGACACTATCTTCATAAATCCAAAGATAAGGGATGCTAACAAGGATGCTAACAAAACTACATCAATCCCTAAAAATTCCAAGATAGTACCTGTTTCCCAATTTTCTAAGCCAAGAGGTGCTTCAGCCAAGAATAAGGCATCCATATTGTCTAGTATTCCTAAGGGTGTTAATGAGTTTAAACAAAATCCACTTTTGAAGGTTGTTATTAAAGATTTAAATCCATCTTAGTCTACTTTACTTTAGACCTTAAGTGACTATATTCCAATTGAAGGTTTTGTTACTATCCTAGTATTTACTTTTATATCTAAGTATAGGCTCTTCCAATTTTTGGGATCATTGTTGTGTGTATTTTACCTCTCTTGCTAAGGTTGTTGAATCATTAGAAAGCTTTAAGAGCATGTCTATATGTCTTCTTTGTCCAACATGGAGCAAATACTCCCCTTCATCAATATAACATATGTGATATGGTCCAAGTGTTTATCCAACTCAGAATCACTATTCTAATTATTAAATTATAATGAATACCTAAACATAAGAGGATGACATTTTAATATTTAGAATTTGGTGAGAGATCTAATGAAAATTAAATTGAGTTTCCCTAAACACCCCCAAAAAGTGATGAAGATTCAAAGGAGGTTGTTGAACTATCCTTGAAGGTTTATTTGGAAGCTACATTGGCAGACAGTTAGCTGGACATTGATCCATTTTAAATAACCCTACTAATTAATGGTCTAATTGTTCACAACTATATGTTTGATTTTGGTGCTTCTTACAATGTGATGCCCCTAGATTTCCTAAATGAAATTAAAATTAAGATTAAATTAGCCTTTGGTAAATTTTATGCTATGGACTCAAGAGAGGTATAAGTTGATAGACAAGTCAAAGGTTTGGTGGTACAGTTGGCAGTGCATCTAGTTAAGTATTTGAATATGAATGTGGTGGTTGTGGACTACCTACCTAAGTTGGGGATGTTGTTGTCCCCTAAATGTCCTACTAACATGGGGCAAAGTATGCAAATGGACCTTTTCTATTCCACCAAACCTTTGGAGGGTAAGATGGTTAAACTTTATAGAGAGCCAAAGATGCACATGCAATTGAAGATTCGAAACGTGCTCTAAATGAAATATTGTACACAAATGTTGCATTAGGCAACTTTTGTTTGGAATGTTGATACAAGTTAACAACATGTTCTTGATATTGAACCTAACAAAGAAAGTGAACTTTGGAAGATGTTTTTTGATGGGTCTTACTCCAATCTTAGAAATAGAGCTAGGGTTATCTTTTATGCCCCCAATGGTAAATGTTTTACGTTTTCTTTTCAATTGTCATTTGAGTGCATGAATAATAATGTTATGTATGAGGAACTTTTACTTGATCTACGGATTGCCCACGAATATGGAATTAAACATTTGATTGTTAAGGGTGATTCTGAGTTATTGGTTAAATAAATATATAATTTTTATGTCACTAAAAATAAAAGGTTGAAATAATATCAGAATGCTATTTGAGATTTGCTCAAATTATTTGATGCATTCAACATTTATTATCATGATAGAAGTTTTAACAAAGAAATTGATAGAATTGTAGGGTTAGGTACTTATCTTGATATTGTAAATATGAGCCCTCATTATTAGTACCAAGTTGAAATGCTTTTCAGGTCTTCAATCCCAAATAATGTTGATAATTAGCAGGTGTTTGATGATAATGATCAGATCAAAAGATTTCTAAATTATGAATCTAAAATCCATGATCTATTCATAGACTTGGAATCTATGTTTCAGGTTTGTAATAGAAAATAAACCTTGTTTGGGTTGGACATTCTTCAGCTAAAGAAAAACACTTTCCCTAGAGGATTTGTATGTTTGGAGGCATCTTTTTATGGAGCTGATAGAATCAAATAGAGAGACTCAATCATCTCAAAATACATGAATGAGTACAACTTGGGTTCTCATGAGAATTAGAGAAAGGTTTGGTTAGGTACTAAACTAAGTGGGGCTAAGACATAAGCTTACATGTAACTATTAAGGAAGTAGTAGGATTACTTAGCATGGTCTTATTCTAAGCTGAAAGAAAATAGGAAATATTTATTCTAGCATGTCATCCCATTATAGCATGATAACAACATCCACTACAACCAAGTTGTGGTAAAGGAATATGAAAGATCCAAGACTACATTCACTACACCTTGGGGGCACATATGTATATATGAGGATGCCTTTTAGGTTGATGAATACTGGTACTACATTCTAGTTAGCTATGAATGTTCTCTATATAGGGATAATTAATAAGTTATTTTTTATGTATAAAGATGACATTACTCTATACTCTTGGACTAGAAATAAATATTTTGAGCATCTAGAAAAAGTGTTGATCAGATGCATAGAGTATGGCATTTCACTTAATCCTAAGAAGTGCCACTTCAAAGTAAAAAATCCCAAGTTACTATGACATATAGTATCCAAGGATGGTGTCATGATTGACCTTGAAAGGGTCAAAGCCATTGACAAAGTGCCTATCTCATAATCCAAGAAGAGAATTCAGTCCTTTGAGAAAATTAACTTTGTAAGGTAGTTTGTGTCTAATTTTTTAGAGATTACTCTTCCTATTAATTTTATGTTGAAGAAGGATCATACCATTAAAAAGGAGGAGACTTCTATGCAAACATTCAATGACATCAAGGTATATTTAAACTTTGATCCTATCTTGGTCATCCCTTATTACACATAGCCATTTCAAATATTCTCTTTTACATCATACAATACTACTGCTAGTGTTATTTTGTAAAAGAATGAAGATGATCATGAATATCCCATAACTTTATTTAAAAAATCTATTTAAGGTCCTAAAATGAATTATAATACCATGGAAAAAGAATAGTTCACTCTCTTGAAGACTATTAAAATGTTCAAGCCTTATATTCTGAGTCCAAAGATTATTGCCTACATTTTGCACACCATGGTGAAGAACATTTTAACTTAAACTGACGTATCTAGCAAGAGATGCTAGTGGATCAACAAGTTACAAGAGTATGACATGGATATTTAGACCGCCAAGTTAGTAAGAAGGATGGATCTATCCAAGCTTAAGGCTAAGACCAATTCACAAGTTATTGAGCTAAACACTATTATTTTTAATGTTGATGATTCATTGAGTTAATTTAACATATCCCCATGGTATAGAGATATTATTTACTACTTGAAAAATTTGAATTATCCCCTTGTCTTGGATAAGAATTAATAAAGAACTCTTGATCTTTTTTCCCAAAGATACCTCTTGATTGAGAATGGACTAGCATGGAAGAGTCCAGATGGGGTTCTCTAATGATGTGTGCTAGAAGAATAAATTTTTGACGTGATTGAAGACTTACATAGTGGAGTATGTGGTCACCATTTTGCACCTAAAGTTATAGCTCATAAAATTATGAGAGCTAGTTATTGGTAGTCATCATTGTTCAAAGATGTTGCTCAAAAATTTAGAAAGTGTGAGAAATGCTAGCACTTTGATAGGAGGATGAAAGATTTAAGTTCTATTCCTTTATATCCTATGATTATTGAAGGCTCATTTACATAATGGGGTCATCAAGTTCTAGACATAGATGGATACTAGTTGACACTAACTAATGGATAAAATGGGTTGAAACAATCCCTACAAAGAAGGTCAAACACTAGATAGTGATGGATTTTTAACCAAATAAAATGATTTATAAATTTGGTGTGCCTATAAAAGTTATTATTGATAATTCAATGATTTTCAAAATTAAAACTTTAGTGGCATATGCAAAGAGTATGGTATTGAATTGATCGATGCTTCCAACTACAATCGAAAGGGAATGGACAAGCAGAATCTAGTAACAAGAACTTGGTCAAAATCATTTGATAGAAAATAAGAAGAAATGGGATGAATAAATGAAGTTTGATTTATAAGATGATAATATTATGCCCAGGAGAACTACATGAAAAATCCTTTTGAGCTTGGTTATGGAACTCGTGTTGTTTTGCCTCTGAATTTAATGTTGCCAACCTATCATCTAATGTAGCAATTAGACAGTGTTGAGAAAGTCAACCAATATGAAAATAGAATCAACCAAACTATTGAGCTTGATGAAACATGAATACAAACTCATGAAAGACACCTAAGGTACAAATTAAAAACTCAAGAAGATATTTGATAAGAAGGTCACTCTAAAGACCTTCCAAGGAAGTGATCTAGTTGTATTTTATGACAATAAGCATGAAGAGAAAGGAAAACATGGAAAATTTGATGCCTTGTGAATGGGTCCTTATTCTATTAACTATCAAATTAAGGAGCATAATTTCTTATGGTGAAATACTAGAGTTTTAAGTCAATGATAGACATATGAAGCACTTCTTAGATTGAGTTTTTCTACAACTATGTACATAGTGTATAATTTTATCCTTTTTTATTTTGTCACTTTGTTGACCATCTACTTTAGGCCTTGTTTGTATAATTTTCCTTTGTTTTTTTAATTTTGCATGTATTTATAGATTCTCCTGATCTATTTTTATTAAGTCTATCATATTTTTTTGAGCCTTCATAAGTGTTGCCGATAAAATGTTGAGTCTTGACTCTGTGACCCAGTGGATTGGCACCTAGTCTTGCATTTTGGGGTTCTTTGCACATGCATAATGGGTATGCATCCTCGTGTGAGAGCTAGTGATACTACCTAAAATTACACTGAAGCAATTTGGCCCTTTCCCATTTTAAATACTAAAGTCCTTAGCCCAAATCCTATTTTTGAATGTTTATTATATCTCATGTTTTGGGATTAAATTGGCTAAGTCTAAAGTTGGTCTTTACTTAATGTGTATAAAGCCTTAGGGGTTTCAATTTTTTTTAAGAAATTTTGCTTGATAAAAATAAGTCTTTGGTATTTTTGTTCACGTAAAAATTATGAAGGATTATTTTTGTTAGACAAATTGTTTGCAACAAAAATTGAAAAAAGATACAAAGTTTCAAGAAATGTGAAAAATCCAAAACAATTCCATTAGACATGTTGTCCATGGAAAAAACTCTGAAGGTCTATTTCTTTTAGGTCTTTTGCCCATGCAAAAAGTCTAAAAGAATTGCATTGTGTCAGGAAAATGTAAAGTCCTTATTTATTTTAGAATTTTTATCGATGACAAAAATTATGAATGGAACTTGCCCTTCAAACATTTTCCCCACACAAAAATCTTGATGAAAGCCATTTTACTTGGCAAAATCATGAATTCATTTTCTTTAGCAAAAAGTTAATTCTAATTTTTTAGGGAAATTATTTCAGATAAAATGTCTAAAACAATTCTCCCAATGAAGGCACAAATATTGAAGACTCAATTTCTTTGGTAAAATTGTAAACTTTGATTCCTTTAACAAAAATGCAAAGATCAATTTCTTTGAGGAAATTATTGTCCTGATGAAGACAAAAATCTAAAGGCTGAGTTTTTGCAAGCATTTTGTCCATGACAAATGGTCTGATAAAGTTCAAATATCTATGAAAAATTGTGAAGTCAAAAAATTTTGAGAAAATTGTGTCAAAATTTTTATCTCAAATAATTATCCTAATGGAATGTAGAAGATAGATAGTCCAAAAAAAATGTTACGAAATAAAATTCCCAAAGACTAAAGGTCAAATGAAGGAAAAAGTGCCAAAGATAAAAATTCCACAACAATTATTGCCAAAGATAAAAATGTTGAAGATAGGATTGTTGTGAACTAAAAAATCCAAGTGACCAAAATCCTTAAATAAATTTGCCCAAATTGCATGAGTGGTGAGCTTATTAGGCATGATTAAAAGTTTAGTAGATTCTTGTCGATCGATGATAAATAGTAAAGTGTATAGATCCTTATTGATAGTGCATTGAAGGTCAATGTTTCAAACAAAGCCCCAAGATGAATGAGATGGTGAAAAGTGTCACCATTATGAGAACCCTATTAAAGATCCAATGATGAGAGGGATAGGTCAAAGGGTCAAGCTTTATAAGGTGTTACCATGTGACATGATGTCACTCAAAGCAATAGAGACTATTTCAAGGAACAAATCATGCTTAATCTAATGGATTGTAATCTGATGATGTAGATTTGATCAAGTAAAAATATCTAACGGAAAAAGTGCATAGTTAAAAGGTCAATACATCACCACAGGCTAAACATCAAGCACATTCACAAAGATTGACAGTATGCATTGCAGTGTATGTAATTTGATCTACAATGCATATTAAGTCAAGACTTTTCAACAAATCCTATAATGAACATGGGACCACTAATTAGTAAGAGCACGTTAGCCTGACAAGATTGAAAGTGCTAGATATAGAGAGCCTTTAGAGCTGTCAAGTGGCACCATTAGGGTATAAGCACTAGACAAATTAGCCTGAAATAAATTTACCTATGTTTTGCACGCCATGGTGAAGGAAAATTAGATTTCCATAAAACATTACTCTAGAAAACCAAGTTGAATTTTGAGGAATGGACATAAATTTTATTTACTTTATCGATTTCCTTTTAAAAAAAAGGTTTTAGCATATCATGAAATACAATAAAAGGTAAAAAATATTCCTTACAAATATAATTCACTTAGGCACTATAAAAGTTAGAGTTTAATTAATATTCTTTATGAAAATAGGTGAAACTAAGTTAATATTAAATTGAGGAATAAAAAATATATATCTCCACAAATTAACAAAAATAAATTATCTCCCTCTCCCTTATTTTACTAGAGCATATCGATTAACAATAAACATAAGAATGAATTACAAATATAGCTACATATGGGTGGTCCATAGCTACCCCTCAATTCAAATTTATGGCATAAACATTTGATATTATTTTTAGTCCTGGAGGGAGACTCTTGGCATGGTTTTCCTTTAACTTGTTATTACAATTTCCTATTTTAGCCTATCAGCTAATTCCATTTTCAATGCACATACTCTGGTTACCTACTATTATAGGATTTTACAAAGTTAAGATGGGGGATTTTTAAGGATTAAAATATAATATTGATTTTTTTGTACAATAATTGGCAAGAATTTTTATATGAGATGGAAGGCCTCACATGATTCAAGGCAAGCTCATTTATTTATGCCTACCAATTTCATAACTGGTTCCCTTCGTGCTAGCCATCTACTAGTTGTTGCTAATACTTTGATGCTTTCATTGAATATTTTTGGTAGCAGTCAATGTGGGCATGCATAGAAAAATATCGGCATGGGTATGGTTGTAGCTTTGGGTGGGGATTCTCTTTACATTCTCAAAAATAGATAGATATACCATCTAGTCTAGGTCCAAATCTAAGCTAAGCCAGTGATGCCATTCCATTCTTGTGATGAGCTAGTAATGATTTCCATACTAAGCCACTAATGCATTCCATACCAATCCATTCCACATACTTCATTATTATCAAAAAGCTATTGGCTTGGCTGCCAGGGATAGTTCTCAACATCTCTCACCCGTAATTTTTTTATAGGCAAAACATGACTTGGTGAGCTTTGTTTGCCTTCCTCTTTGATTAAGATATGTGAGAATTAGAATTAATATTCAATGCAATATCCAAGGCTTGAAAATAGTAGATATGGGTGATTTTCATTTATCAAGATAAGAATGCTTTGGTTGGTTGTTATTGTGTTTCTTATATTAGGTGGCCACATTAATGGTCTAACACCAGATGGTATGTTAACAACTCAAGCTTCATCTTTTTTGATATTACAGTTTTTGTAATTTTTTATTCATTTTCAACATTGCAAGAACAACGTTGATGAAGTTTAGAGAAAAACTAAATGACACCAAGATGTTGCTAAGTAACTAGAAAACATCTTATACAAACCCATATGGGTGGAGGAGAATTTTGAAAGTTTGCTTCTCCATCTCATATTCTTCCCACCATTTTATGTTGTAATTTTCATTACATAATTTTAATATAACTTATTTTTTTCATTTTAGCATCAATGTTTTATAGAAAATATTTTTAGGTTTTTTGGAACTAATTTTCTTCACTCTAGACAATTGCTAAACTCATAGTAAAGAAAACTATCGAGTTGATATGAGTAACTTATTTTTTTGTTTAGATTAGTTTTTTTTGCCTATCAAATTCATAATGTTATCACCTATCTTATATTTTATGCACCTAAGTGCACAGTATTAAGCTTAGATTAGTGAATGTAGTTGTTGATTTTTTTTCCTTATTTTTCCCTTTTGTTGATTTCATAATGATTTCTCTTTGGCCTGGTATGTAACACACCAAGAATGACACTAAAAAAAATCACCTAATAGTATTTGTTATTCCAAGACTCCCATGGATATTATAAGAGTTTAAGGAATGTTTTTTCTCTCAAACTTGAGTTCATTTTTGCATCTTCACCCAAGGAACAAATTTTTGGTAATCTAGGGTTGTTATTTCTTTAAATCCCTGACCCTCTTCTTAGGTTTTGTTGATGATTAACTAAGGTTTAATGATCTTGTTTTTTATGCCAGTTAAAAGTATGTACTTGAAATTACTGTAGGAAATTATTAAAAAACATTTAACTAATAAATGACTCCAACAACTACAAGATATTACTAAGTGTTTAGATATGGGAGTCTCCTTGGTTCGATGGGAATTAGTGGACATGGGATAAAATATGGATGTATTGTATGGAAGGAATACCAATGGGAATATTAAAGGGGACATGAAAATATCTTTTTTTCCCAAGAAGCAAGAAACCTTTACTTGAATTTCTCATTATTATGAGCAAAATGGTTTACATTCATCATAGTTAATTGTGAGAGAATCCTTAATATTATATACCTTTATTTCTCTTCCAGAAGAGGTTGATAATATTATGAAAATTGTATGTCCACCAAAATGGTAGATTCAAAATCTATTTTATTTTCTTTAATAGAATTTTTATGTGTCTCATTCTAGCAAGGTTCAATGAATTTCACTGACATGAATAGTTATCAAATTACATACCTTTGTTGAAGAGATCAATTAATTGTTGAAGTTAGACAACTTAAGAGATGCATTTATTGGAATTACTGATGTAATTGCTTTTTCAACTGAACAAATATAATACTTAATAATTATTATTGAGGTTATTAGAAATCCATCTATTGTTTTCACAGATTAACCAACTTATAGACTAGATGCCATAACAACTAATATTATTATGTGAATTATGCTAAATATTACAAGTATAGAAATAAATTTTGTCTATGCCATCCACCAACTTAGCATTAATATATTTGAATCATCATAGGTAAATCGATGAATATTTATATTCATTGGTGTTTTTATTCACATTTATATTAAAATTATGGGTGTTTGATTTTGTTTTGTTTTAGGTTCTATAAATGAAAATAGGAGGGAAAATCATAAATGCATGACTCTTAGGTCAGAACTCCCACAATATAATTGAATACTTTGAGGTGAGTTTATTTTTTAAGGAGGTATAATAGTTAAAAATACAGAGGATGAAGTTGAATTGATAGGCTATTGAGATCAATCATGTCATATGGATTGATGAGTAGTAAAAAGTATTTTATGAACTATAAACTATAGAAATCCAAACCTTTTGTAAATTGCATTGAACTAAATGGTTTAGATATTATTTTTTCCCCTCTATTCTATTTTAACTTTTTACATGTCATGTACAAGAATTTATCCTATATTAATTTATGGTGCATAATATATTTTAGTTATTTTTTGACATTAATAAAATCTATTTATATATTTACATAAAACTTTTGATATGGAAGATGTTAACTAGCTTTTCTCTATGCAAAAAGTATATATATTTAAAAGTTTATCCAAATAATTTCATGCATTTCATAAATTTTGAAAATCATATGAAATGTATGGAATGATTGGATGGAATTTTTGAAATCATTTCATAGGGTTTGGGAAATTATATGAACTATATCGAATAATTTGGGTACACTTAATTTTTTTTAATATTTATCTAGAATACAAATTTGTAAGCCAATAAGCTACTTCCTTTTAGAAATAAAATAGTTATTGAAATTTTATGAATAAAGGTAAATGACACTGACAATGTAGATGTAGATGTTTTTCAATTAGCACATGGCTCTTCACAGAAATAACTTGCAGGGTTTGATTCCACCAAAAAGTGTAGTAAAAGCCTCTGAGTTTTTACCTTCTACTACTATAAGGGTGGATCAATTATCTTGGAAACAATTGAATTGCTTGGAAACTTTTAGTGTTGGCACCAAGCAATAGTTTCCCAATGTATTACATATGTTAAAGGAAGAATACAAAGGCCTTACTTAGCACATGCTAGGGCAACCTGCCAAGAAAACATTGGATTGTGACACTAATTTTTGTCATTCCCTTATACAAACTAAAAATATATTTAGATATGAGGATTTCAAGGTCAAGATACCCCTAATCTTAAACTTTATTGATCCAAAAGTTTAATTTCTCTATCAATGTAGTTACCTTGAAAGTGTGATCGGTCTAAAAGCTATTCTAAATAGCTTCCATTGTTGTTGCCTTTAGAAAATAATCAGCTTCAAAATATCATATTGGATCCAAGTTTCAAGAGCTTATGTGAATCATACTTTCATGTCATGATGAATAAACAATGAATTCATTGTAAACCTTTCCTATTTTCAATAATTTTTGTTAGTGAGATTTTAAACAAATCTCATCTTCATGGAAGTTTTAAAAAGACCTATTGTACAGTTGAAAATTTATACATGTCTATTGTTTCAAGGCTTACATCTACTTCTCAATTATTTTTCAAAGATTTATTTCTAAAATTTATTTATTTTTTCATGAAAATAGTCATCATGGTTTATCTTTCATGGTTTAACCTTATGAACTATTAGAGATTGTCCAAGGCTTTCAAAACTAGATCCATAGATAATAAGCACTCTATAAACTACCCCATAGGGACTTACCACTTTGTGACCCTTGTTAATCATGATGAGAACCCCAATTACATTTGATATATTTTATAGTAAAGTGGGGTTGGAAGGGAGTGGAAACAAATGGTAAGGGTAAGTATAATTGACTGATGTCAATTAAAATTGATGATCTTAAATCTCAAATTTATTTGATGTGGGATGTTTTACTTTAAACTTGATGTCTATTTCAGTTTTGATATAATAGTTAAATTTTTATTTGAGGTTATCCAAAATCATGAGATCTTAGTCCTATATCAAATTTTGGAACCAATTTTCATTGAAAATAATTTTTATATTATAAAACAAGTATGAAATTAGATTCATGTGTCATTAAGAGATAGAAAATGTAATGACGTAGTTTGTCAAAAATTTATCCAAAAAATACAAAATGTGTCATCAAAATTGATAGGTCTAACTAAATTTTAGATTAATTTATTTATTTACGATATGAGTACACAAACATAACTATTTTTAGACAAAAGGTATTGGGAAGATCAAGTTTAATAGGTGGAGATGTCTATGAGAATTACTGAACTTAAATTTGATGTTCATTTGACACTCATTGGTAAATTTTGATTTAAAATTTGACATGTATTTGACCATGGATGGGTAATTTCAATATTATATTTAACAACCAACTTACCATAATACATAGGAGATGTTACTCTTATTTTGGGAAAGAAACTAAAAAATCTTAAACATTTTTTGTCTATAGTGAAGTTTGAAACATTTTGATTTTCCCAAAAAATATATTTCCAAACTCAATCACCAGTTAATGTGAAATTCATGAAATTTAATAGTAATTAATTAATTTTGTATATGAAAAATATAAAAGAGGTACCTTGAAATATCCCAATGTTTTCACATTGATACATTTAGGATATATATAGTAGGATACATAAATAGAAAAATGAAATAAGCATTATCTCATTTAAGACACATAATTGCATTAATAAATAATGGGACATTAGGAGGAATTAGTTTTGTTTTGTGATATGTCAATAAAAATAATTAACCTTGAATTTGTTGTGTATTTAAATGGCATAAACCTTAAATTTCAAATTCCTTCAACCTTCATATGTAATTTAGTTTTATTATTTGAAGAAGTTGATTAGCAATTTTGATATCTTGGAAATATGGAAGAATTTGGACCATTTTTTTTCTTTAGAAATATTATTTACACTATAATGTAGTATTGCAGAATGATTGATATCACCCTAGACTAGTAAAAATTAAATAGAGGAGTTGATCAACTAATGGAATCCTTAACAAGCATTACTAAAATCCTTTGGTTCTTAGACAAACTAAGTTACCAAGTAGTGTCATGCATTTTCACTTCTATGTTAAATGAAAGCTCAAACAAATATGATCTACTAAGGAAAATTTTTACGAACATTTTTTTTTTAATATACATTATAACTATGGGATTGGTGAGCGCACTCCTGATCTAGAACACAAGTGAGGTTTGTACTCATTTTACCCCCACTTTGACAATATGCTAATATATGTCACTTGTTGTAGGTATTCTAATAATTGATGGGGTTTAAAGCTTTATTTCCACTATGTCAATGATGTTTAAACATTGTTAAATACACAGGTTATTAATTAGATTGAGTCGTATTAGTCGATAAAGTTATAATTATAGAAAATAGATTAAAAAAATGGAATCCTCAATTTTACCCTATAGATTGCATGCAAATTCAATGTGGGTGGCTAGGTGGATCATGGCATAAAAAACACTTATAATGGGTATTGAAGTATGAGCATGAGGAATTTGTTGTTCAACACATTTTTTTATTCATAGGTCATCATGTATTGAATTGACTTTATTTTAGTATCAATATGTCCTTATGTTATATGGAATCAAAGATATAGTTTCTCATCTTTACACTTTTCCACTATTGTTTGCATGTGTTCTTGACATAGAATCATGACTTTAACTTTGGCATTATTTTATTTATTTAGTGGTTATCATTGAAATTACCTTTTTTCATGTTTAGTCACTTCTTACATAGCCAATTTTTAAATTTTTTGGTTAATCACTTGTAGTAGGCATTCCCATTATTTTCAACATTCCAATTTTTAATTTTTCATAACTTATCAATTAGTCATGTTATTCATGCAAGTAGACAACCAATCATACCATAAATCATTATCACATTGCAACATTGATTTTTGAATGTTTTTTTTAATCAATAATCTGAATCAACCCATTTATGCCACTTACTAGATTTTTGTAGTGTCACGGCCTTATAGATGTGAAAATGAATTGCACAAATGGCTAAGTCCAAATATTGTGAGGAAATTCGAGATTGCTACTTTTATAACATGAATTTTTTCACAGTATAGATTCATAGATTTTTTCAAGTTTTCCTAATAAAAATGTATGGTTTGAATCCTTCATGTCACCTTGCATAATCTCCCAGTATCTCACTCTCTTGAGAATGAAGAAATTCAACATAACTCCTAAAAATTGAGGGATCTAGAAGCAATCTCTACTAGACACGTGCAAGACTTTCATAAATTCATTGATTTTAAGAGAGGAATTTATACTAAAATTAACTTATTAGATGAATATCAACTGAATTTCAAGTCCAATTACAAAAATATACAATTTTTAAATTTAGAAAAAAACATAATAATATATTAAATAGTAATCTTAGACCCTCATATGGTCATATATAGCCTTCAAAAAATATTAAAAACATCCGATAACTTGAAATCACAATTATAGATGCATTGAAATTTTTGACACGATCATTTTGGCACAAACATAGGATGAAACAAAGGTATGGATCAAAATTCATAGCCTCTAAAAGTTTGTCCTCTTTTTCTACCTCATTCTCCTCTAGTTTAAACCAACTTAGGTCCTCTCAGTTTATCTTATATATTGGTGCCATTTGTTGTTATCAATCTTCTTCAACTCCCATTTTGTAATCCAAGTGATGTCTTCCTTTTGCAATCCTTTCCACTGTACTAAGTACCTATCATAACTTATTTTCCTTGTATTTACTATCTTCTTATCCAAAACCTGTACTATCATTTATTTCTTATTCTTTGGCACCTTTTCCTGCCAATTTACTTCTTCATATTTCTCACCTTCACCATCTTCTCCAAGGAAATCATATAAATATGAAACATTAAGCACTAGAGAGATATCAAAATTATGTTTTAAACTCACCTCAAAAGTGTTGTCATTGATTTTCTTCACAATTATGCATGGTCCAATTTTTTTGTACTTTAACTTGTTATATGTGCCTTTCAAAAATATTTCTTTTCTCAAGAAAAACATCACTAAATTTCCTTCTAATGTGTTTGACCTTCTTATGACATCTACTACTATCTTATACTTTTCATTACTTTCTTACAACTTTCTTGTTACTTCTTGTAACAATTTTAGATATTCTACAAATGAAACTACGTCATAAGTAACTCATTATATAATTGGTAGCTATAAGAAATAAAAAACACTTATAGGATTTATTTCATAAATAATATGAAATGTTGATTTTCCTATTGATTTGTTCACTAAACTATTATATGCAAACTCATCTTACAGTAAAGCTAGGTCCCATTGCTTGGGATTCTCTCTAAACATTAATCTCAACAAATTTTCCAAGATCATGTTTACACATTTTATCTATCCATCTATTTTTTGATGATATGCACTACTAAATTGTATCTTAGTCCCTGTCTTCCTCCATAAAGTACTTCAAAAGTGACTTAGAAATTTTATTTCCTTATCTAAAGTAACAATTTTTGGAATACCATGTAATATCATAATATCCTTTCAAATAGTTATACAACTCTAGTGGCATCATTAGTTTTATTCTATGCAATCAAATGAACCATCTTAGAAAACATGTCTACAAAAAAAATGAATCATTACCTCTCTGTGCATTTTGTAATCCGAATAGTAAATCCATACTCAAATCAGTATATGGTCCTCTTAGAACTAGTACTGACATATACAACCTTATATCTTGTCCATATCCTTTTTCTATATGACATATCCTTCACCTTGAAACATATCTTGTCACATCTCTATTCATCTTTGGCCAAAAATTCTTCTCCTCTACCAAATCTATTGTCTTTGTCTTACCAAAATGTCTAGCTAAATGACCACTGTGCAATTCTCTTTCAATATTATCTCTTAGAGACCTAGTTGGAACACATAATTATTTACTTTTGAATAGATAACCATCTTACATAACATACTCTTTAGAAATGTTACTTGTATCATTGGCCTATGGAGTCCTTCATTATTCAACTATATTTCCAAAATCTTGATTACTATCATATAATTATTTAATAAATTTAAATCCAACTACTTTTATCACCATATTAGTTATCAACCCCACTCAGCTTCTCAAATCATCAACTACACCTGATTATAACCCTGTAAGAAAGGCACCCACTTTGCATGCCTACTATTTAACTTCTTTTGAGTTTTCACATACTTTAAATCCTCATTATTAGTAAATAGGATAAACTCCTAAGGAACCAAGTAATTCCTCAATGTCCTTAATACTTTTACAATGGTATAAAATTTAACAAGATATGTAGAATACTTTATTATGACCTCATTTCATTTTTCACTAAAATATACTATTGGCTTCCTTTCTTGACTAAACATAACACCAATTAGTACAAATAAATCATTACAATCAAACTCAATCACTTTTATAAAATTTGTTAATGCTAAAATAGGATTTTTTACAATTTTCTTCTTCAACTACTCAAAGTTTTATACTTTTGCCCTTGTCCATGCAAATTCCTTTACTCTCATATAATTTTTTATTTGTGTAATAATACTAATAAAATTATTTATGAATTTTATGTAAAAGTTTGATTAAACATGGAAGTTTCTTACCTTTGTGATTGTCTTTAGGATAGACCACTCAATAATTACCTTTACTTTTTATTCATCCATTCTTACACCATCTACTGAAACTATAAATCTCAAAAATACCAAGTCGTTTTGTATAAACCTGGACTTATTCAAATTTGCATTGATCTTATCTTTTCTTAATAATTATAATGCCATTCTCAAATTGTGTGAGTGTTCTTCTTTAGTCTTAATGGATATTAAGATATTATTAAAATAAACTACCAAAAACTTACCACTATATTCTCTTATCACTATGTTCATCATGTTCATAAATGTGCTGGGTGAATTAGATAATTTAAATGGCATCACCATCCACTCATATAAACCCTCTCTAATCTTAAATGTTGTTTTCCATCATTCTCCTTCACAAATCCAAATGTGATATTATATGCTCCTTAGAATAGTCTTGGTAAAATATTTTACTCCTTCAAGAACATCCGTAATATCATTTAAACAAGGTATAGTAAATTTATGATTGACTATAATTTTATTGATTGCTTTATTATCCAAAAACATAATCCATCCCTCATATTTCTTTAGATTTTGTAATTCTAGTGTTGCACATGCAATCATGCCCTCCCTTACTACACCCTTCCTCACCAATTCAATAACCTTCTTATTCAGTTATGCATGATCTATTTGACTCATCCTATAAGTTGTTTGACTTAGTAGAGATAATTCTATAATCAAATAATTATGATGTTAAATATCTCTCATTATTGGTAACCATCTAGTAACTCTTCAAGTATAACATCTACATATTCTTTTAACATTTTACTACATATTTTGGTACTTATAGCACTTTTGTGTATTCTTTCTTCGCTACTAACTCATAAAAAGTTATTATCATCTTCATATCTTTGATAAGTTATTTTGCAATAAACATGCTTTCAGTCTGCCTGTCTTATTTAAGAGGTGATGAAACTACCTTCATACCATCTTTTCAAAAACTATATGTGTTTTTTTATACATCATGAATTTATTTTCTATCAAAATTGCATGGCCTTCCCAATAATATATGGCATGCATCCACTGATATAACATCACACTATATTTCATCTTTATAATTTTTATCTATAGATAAATTTTTTAAGAAATTTTTATCTCCTCTAACTTCATTCCGTTTCTTAAACCATAATATATAATAAGGATTATGATGATTTTCACACAACAAACTTAGTTTTTTAATTATATATTTAGAAACTGTATTTTCACAACTACCACCATATACAATCACCTTGCACATCTTACCTCCTAAAGTACACCTTATTAGAAATATATTTTTTACAACTATGCATCACCATCTTATTATGCACATGTTATTTCCTTAAAGCAATCATTATTATTCTCATCATGAGATTTTCTCCAATATTTATTGTTACAACTTCAATATTTTGATCTTCTATTTTAGCTTCAACGCAATTCACTCTTGGGTGATCGTCTTGCCTTGTTTATTGATCTTGGTAGTGTGGACACTCAAATGATCTGTGGCCCTTTCCACATATGTAACAAACACAAGACTTGTGTTTATTTCGAAACCTTCCTCTACCACCACTATAACTTTGTCCTCTCTTAAATCCTCTTCTTCTTTGTTGGTATTGAAACCCTTATCTATTATGTTATTATGTTTTTCCCCCATGAGATGATTCTCCTCTAGTGGTATTGAACCCACCTCTATTTCTATTAAATTCACCTCATCTTTTTTTGAAGGAGATTTTTTTCTCTTGTCCAAATACATGTTCTTCTAAAATATTTCATATTTTTTTTTCCTTCTGTCTTCAAAGCTAATTGACAAGCTTCCTCTACGCAAAGTATTATATGCATTATTATTTCATTTTTGATAGAAAACTTCAAACCATTATTCACTAAGTATTCTAACTAGAGAATGTAGTTGTTGATTTTTTTTTCCTTATTTTTCCCTTTTGTTGACCTATTTTTATACATCATTTCCATTGTATATAATCATGTGTAAAATTGATGTGTTTTATGTGAATTCATTTGAAAATTGTGTTGGGTTAAAAGAGGAAGAAAAGTATTTACTTAAAATTATTTATTTAATTCTTAATTACTAAAGATAAGATGGATTCTTAAAGAAGGAAAACATTATATTCAACCTTTCTTGAGTTCCATTTCTAATTGTTTTTAATTTTAAGTAGATGAGTACCCTATTTTACATAGAGAACAATTTTCTTCTTAAATTTGTAACATGTTAAGAATTACAGCTCTTTCTTTGTTTTGTGACCTAGTGTGTGTAAAAATTGTTTTCTTGACCTTTTAAGATTATAATTTGATGAGGGCCATTGATTTTTAAGGAAATCATATGGGTAAAAGGTGGTATTTCCCTCTTATACATATTTCATAATTTCTTATGCTATGGAAAGGGTGTTATTTACAATAAGAGCTTGAGTGTTAATTTTGATTGTTGGAAAAATAAATTTGATTATAGATGAAATAATTTGATAAGTGTTATAATGTTTTATTTGTATAAAGAAATGAAATTTTAGTTGTATTATTTTAAAATATTTTCTCTTCATAATGTTATCTTTTTTAATGAATTAAGTTATCATGCAAGAATAAAATTTATTATAAGTATACTATATAGTGAATCTATAAAAACTTAAGATAATATATGAGGAAAGATATATTATATAATTATAGCTTATAATAATTAAATAAATCAATGTAACACTCATAAATGTGTATGAACCTTAACTTATAACTCCATTTCTTGGGACATAAAAAATAGATGTGTCAGTTTCATGAAAGATTCCTACTCTAATATGCCCCCCAGTATATTCATATTTCATTTAACATACATTAAGATTAATCCTCAACACTATAGGGACATGTAGTTCACAATTACTAAATTTAATCTAATGTTCTGGAGGCTTTAAATGAAGATGGTAAAATAGATTCTTTCAATTTCAATGTAACCCTATGATTTTATAATTTCACTAAAAAAATTCCTAATATCTCACCATATATTCATTTAGGAGAATAATCCTTTCATTAAATCGAACAAAGACCCTTCATGTATGTTTTATGTGAAAAAATTATATCACTGGTTAACATCTCATTTTAACCCCCAATATGGAAAGTATAACCACCTATATATGTCAGGGACATTCTAAAAGATAACATAAAATTATGGTTTAGCTTCAAGAATAAATATATTTTATGGGATAGAATTCAAAGGATTGGGTTTTAAAGGGTATCTTGGTGTCTCTTTTTAAAGCCAAATTTTGAAACCTAAAACCACATCCTCCTCCATTGTAATTTTTCTTAAATACTTTTGTCCTAGTTATTTAATAAAATAAACAAATTTTCATTAATGGTAGGTTTTATCCAGACATTAATGGTAAATATTACAAAGGAAGGAGAGGGGATAAGGTCAAATGAATTTGTGAAATGGATCCGTATTTGATTATCTAGAGTTTATTATGACAAAGGAAAAATATAGTCTTCAAGAATTTATCTCTCTTAGAATACCTCCTAACTTTTAAAATAGAGTCGATTATTCAAGTGGTATTTAAGGTAAAAAAATGGGCCACCAAAAAAGAAGATCTTTAGAGAAGACCTCCATATTCTCTTAAAATGGAAATTATTGGAAAAAAAACATCACTTTTCCTCTACAAATCAACCAAAGGTTAATGGATTCTTGAAAGCCCTAGACTAACAACTTTATTAAGCTAAAGTTTGATGGGGATTCTAAAGGAAACCCAATTCTCTCAGGGGTTGGAGGTAATTTTATAAATTATGTATGAAAAATTATATCCTATTATCATCTTGAAATCTTATGGGAATCAAACAAATTAGTTGAAAGTCATCTTCTTTTTAAAGGCCTAATAATAAATATTAACTTAAAATTTGAAAAAGTAAAGTATTGAAGGTGATTCTTTTTTTATCATCAACATGGTTAAAGTAGGTAGAACCAATCAATGTCAATTAAATACAACTATTAAAGATATTTGTTGACTCCCTCTTTTATTTGATAATATTTCATTATCTCATAATTATCATGAAACCAACTCTATACATATTTTTTTTCTAACTTTGAGACTATTCACCTTTACCCAAATGATGACTAATACTACAAAGGTCAACTCCCTTGGGGAAAATATATGGATCTTATTACTAAATATTTTACTTGCACCTACTTCCATAAAAATGTCTATATTAGAATGTAGAGGTAGATAAAATAAAATGAGTTTGTGGGTTTTGGCTCTGGTTTCATTCTTTCAATTTCTGTTTGAGGCTCCAAGTTTGAAATTCAAGTTCCTCTTGTTCTCTTGGTCATTTTTTTATGTTTTATTTTATCTTGAAATTAGTTCTTTGTAGAGAAACCTCCTTTTCAATAATTCATTAAGGAGGATCATCTTAAATGAAGTGAGACATGAGGTTCAAAAATGATGGATGGTCTCACTTTACCTTCACGATTTCCTTGGTTGTTGAACAGTTTTCCCTCTTTCACACTTTCCTTAGAATGGTATAGTGCCATATAATTCAATTATAGATAATTCATGATGATGAAGGTCCTTCAAACCTAAAGTAGAACTTTCATTATCTAGGAATAAAACCCATCATGCACTCCAAGGTTACATAGTTTTGAGTTTTCAGAATAGTTACAAGTTAGGTTATGTAGTCTTGCCTATTTACTTTAGATGGCATGTTTCTTGGAATCTTGATGGTGTTCTTAATAGAAGAAGCTATATGAAGGATTCATATTGCTTCTGGAAACTACTTCCATTTTTTATAAGAAATTATTCCAAACATCTTTCATATTTCCAACAAAGAGCTTCATGAGATCATATTACACTTAACATATTTTGGCAGTTGAGTTTTCCTAAATTTGGAACCAAAATTTAAACATCTATATTGATTTTTGATATATATAGTTTCTATGAGTTTAATGAATGTATTGGTTGGTGGTTTTAATATTCAATAAAATCGATTCTTTGATCTTGGCTATTTTACATATTATACTTATTATATGGATTGAAGGCTTTGTGACTGTTTAGATTTTCAAAGTATTTTCCAATCCATACTTATTATATGGATTGAAGGCTTTGTGACTGTTTAGATTTTCAAAGTATTTTCCAATCCATCTACTCTCTTGGAAATGCTTTTGTCTTTGTTCATCTAATCTACATGCTATATCCCATTGTACTGAAGGATATGACTCCCTCTTCCCTTATTACTCATTATCTATTAAAAAAAAATCCCTGAGAATCATTTATGGCTAAGAACATATGTTCCAAATTGTTGGAATATCAATATCATTACTTCATCGTTGACTTTTGGAAACAATTTTTTTTTCTCACTTTGTTGTCATGTTCCCCTCCCATATGTAGCAACAGTTGCATAATTTAGTTTAAAGCCATTTAAATAAATGTAAAGTACCATACAAGCGGGATTAAATTAAATTAAGAAATTAATGCACGCTCTCCTGTAATTAGGAATTTTGGTTTAGAATTTAACATTACCATTGAGTTATTCTCCATTATGTATATTTCCATGAAACATCAATCTAGAATAGTAAGCTGATTTATGAGGAATGGGCATAACTTCATTTGAATTACTCGATCGATTCCTTGAACAAACAAAAGATTGGCAGCATAAAATAATATTGGGTGGCTTGACTTTTCAGATTTTGAGAGCATGTAAATATAGAACATGGGAATTCTTCATATGCTTTCTTATCCATTGTAAATATACCTTCTTATCGATTGTAATCATTATACGGTGTGATAGATGATCATTCCTTCTTATCCATTGTATTGATTATACGGTGTGATAGATATTCATGTCTGCCAATGGGAGAACAATATGCCCCGTATTACATTTACAGACACAGATATTTCACTACCCGATCACTTGCAATCTTTTCTCATAATGCAGTTAACTTCAAGTCTCAAACATGCATTATATATTCAGTGGTTTATCTGATAGTTTTGTCAACATTTTTGCGGCATCGACAGCTCTCTCTTATATATTTATACTGGGGCGTTTTCGATTACTGAAAGAAGTTGGTCTTACCCCTCCCTCAACGGCTTCCAAAATAAATTATCTTGGAAAACATAAGAATTTGAGGATGGAAGTATTTGAGGCCGTTGAGGAGAGGTCAAAATCAACTATCCTTCAAACAACATTTGGACTGGAGTGATAATCTTTATTATTTTTCCATTTTATGGACTGATTATCATAACTCTCGAAGTTGGAGTCGTATGCAATCACTTACATTGATGAACAGAACATTTAATATTATTATTAATCGCACCGAGAACGCTAATTAAATTGATAGGAAAGTGGGATTGCAAGGGAGTGGGAACGTAGGGAAAGAGTAAGTATAATTAAGTGAT
>JARHVA010000604.1:1235000-1240000 GCA_037957365.1 Torreya grandis | reverse complement strand
AAGATCACTAACATGTTTTTTATGCACTTCCACAAAGTGAAATAACCAATTGAATGTAATATGGTAAAACATAATAAATTTTATGGGCTTTGACAAACACAAAATTTTATAAAAAAGACATTAAGAGAAAAGGTTAATCCTATCATAATAACACAAAAAAAAATACACAAATACCACACTTAAGACAAATAATTATGATAGATTTTTCCAAGATCTCTAAATAATGGCCATGCAATGAATGTCAAATTCCTATAGAGGTAGAATGAGAGCTCCAAAAATAGTAAAATTACACAAAATAAATATTTTCATTAGCCATTTTAGGAAAAAATAAATTATATATAGGGTGAGATCAGGTCACCAAAAATTAAAAACTCTAACTCACAATTATAACAAACTTAAAGGTAAATGACCCCTAATGACATAATTAACTGACCTAAGTAAGATAAAAAGATGTGTAGGTAAAACCACTAGGTGGGAAAAATCCTACATTAACACCCCCATGAAGCATAGCTTAGGTGGGTAGAAGAATTGGGTCCCAGTAATGAGGCCTAATGAGGTACTCAAGTACAGTGCATCTCCCATAAACTAGGGTAAAGGAGAAAACCCATAGGAATAAAACTCCTCACCAAAAGAGAGGAAAGAATAGAAAAGGGATAAAAATCCCCACTAAGGTCTACAATCGATTGCATCCATATCATGTCTCTTAGAGGAATGCTTGGAAGTGACTGTGAATCAAAATTAGATGCAGTGAAGAGTGGATTAGCCTAGAACAAGGAGTTTGTACACTAAGTGCCTTATGGATCTTCAACCAAAGTGTAATTCCTATGAAAGGAATTATCCTCATAATGTAAGGTAGGTGGCCCATTTTCTCTATGCTAAGATGGTGAAATATAAGTAGAGGTGAAGAAGGTCTATATAATCCTCTATAACTATGGAATAGACTACTTGATGTCTGATGTGTCCTAGATTAGTAGATTGTTACCTTGTAATTTCAAAAGTAGACCAAAGGTAGGTGGGTGAAGAACTAACTCTTGAATATATAGATAATGGAGGTGTGTGCACTTCACTATTGTAATCACATAGAGAACAAGAGTGGTCAATATTAAAAAAAGAAATTTAGGCTCAAACGTGTCGATAGATACAAGTGAGTCCGACGAGGAATCTAAAGAATGTGAAGGATAATCAGGAGCAAAGTGTGAGAAGTTATATATCCAAGTGTGATGATAGACCATGCCTACAACCAAGATAGTATCACTATGCAACTCATTAATGTACACTAAATTTGGAGTGAATTCAACTCACATGCTCAGACTGAGGTAAGTGATCTGGTACATTGATATGAGATTAGTTGAAAGTGAGGGCACACTTATAACATTATTAAATGTTCCACCACTCAATTTAATATCCTCTCTCCTAATAACCTTTTTATAAGTGTTCTCACCCAGTTGTATAGAGGACATGTCACATGTTTCCAAAAAATTAAACTCAATCTATGAAGAGGCCATATGATGTGAAGCATCAGAGTCAATGACCCATGTAGGAGGATTTGGAGGCAAAAATACAACTAAGGTTTTGACCTTATGTTTCCATTTGTTATTCTCTTTCACCATTTGTTTTCCATAGTCATTTGACTTAATGGATTCATGGGTTGATGAAGACAGTTTTATAGAATCTGAAATACCTATGTTGTTCTAAATAAGAAGGCTAGTAAGGTGTTCAATTTGTTTTTTCAAACATTTAATCTCATAATGCTTACCTGAGTAATGCCCACATTTGATCCAATCTTTCTTAAGATTATGACTAAAATAAGAGGTCACATTGTTTGATTTGGAGGTGGAAATATTTTTACCCTTCTCAACATTTTTCCTGCTCTACTTTATCTCTTTATTGTTAGAAGCCTTATCTTTCTCAATAAGAAATACATGATATTTAGATGAATTCATTGTGCCCATCTGTATCAACCTATCTTGTTCTTAAATCAAGTCAACAACAAAGGTATCTAAAGAAGACATCTTCCATGCGGTGTCAAGAGCACTCTTAGTGGCATGAAAAGTAGACATAAATATAGAATATTCAAGACCCAATTTAAAGAGTATTGATAGAATAAGTTGTACATCTTTCTTGTCAATTCCACATGCTTTCAACTACAATATTAAAAAATTGAACTTGGTAAGGAAGTCCTAAAGTGTGTCAAAGTCATCTACGCTCAATCTAATAAGATCATTTTCCATCTTATGTCCTCTCATCACATCCTATACTCAAAAGAGCTTGGTGAGCTAGGTCCACACTTCAGTAGGTGTTTTGGAAAATTTAATGTGAAAGAGTAAATCTGGGGAGATGGAAAGACACAACAGTCTGTGGAATTTATCATAATAGTTAAACCATGGTATTTTCACTCAAGCATTAGTAGGTTTAGTCTCAGTGCCTATTATAGTTTGATGGCACCCCTTGGATTGCAAGATAATTTCTATTCTAGCTTTCCATTCATGATAATTAAATGGTGTAAGTAGACTAATAGAGAGTAAACCCATAGTACAAAACTAAAGATTGTTGCAGTAAGTAAAGAACTAATGTGAAAAGAGAAAGACTAAATGCACAACAAACACACAAGTATCCCCTTAGAACTATCAAAAAATGACCCCACTTGAATATATCAAACACAATCACGCTCGTATAGATGTTGGATTCAACCAAAAATGTATCTTAATCAATAAGTGTGTAAGTACAATGAACTAGAGGGATATCATATTCAACCAATAATTGATCCAAGAGTGTACAAAAAATGTGATTTTTTTATATCTATGGAAGGTCCAATGGACTGTATAATGTGTAGAGCATAAAAAAAAATTAGTTTTGAAGTAAATGACACTAAAAAGGAAGTTATCAATCAAAGTTTATGGCACTTACAAGTTCTTACTTCGACATATTCATGGAACCTTTCCAAAAATGGAAAAATTTAATCTAAAATCCAAAAATAGAAAAAAACTTTAATCTATTTCTTCATTACCTTTCGCCTAAAATTTGATGGCCATTTGAATGTCATGTGGGTTTCCAACACTACTTTAGTTTAGGTTTTCCAACTAATTCAACTTTGAGTTTTCCAACTACTTCGATGTATGGTTTTCCAACTACTTTAACTTAAAAAAAGTAATAAGTTATTGACCTTTAAAAACCAAAGTGGGTCTTGCTAGTTTAAATCAAGTTTATGAACCTACATGACTTATTACTTATAAATCAAGTAATGAGTAATAAGTAGTTGACCTTTGAAAACCTGAATGGGTCTTCTTAGTGTATTTTGGGTTCTTCAACATGCAAAACATTAGAATTTCAAAAAACTTCAACTTATGAAATAAGTAATTAGTAATTGACCTTGAAAAACTTGAATGGGTATAGCAAGCAAGTAATCATGGTTCAGAAACCTGATTACTTATAAGTTGTCACCTTGGAGAAACCTGATTGCTTATAAGTTTTCAACTTAAAGAAGCTCAATTACTTATAAGTAGAAGCACTTGAGAAACCCAATCTAGTCTATGAGAAAGTAGTAAATCAATTAGGGTTGAGAAACTTGGTTAATTATAAGTTGTCATACTAGAGAACTATGATTACTTATGTGTAGTGTAAATTAGGTTTTTGAACAGCTATGATTTTAAAAACAAGTAATAAGTAGTCATACTTGGAAAACCTTAATTGGTCTTGGGAGAAAGTAATGTACCTGAAAGAACTTGAATTGGTCTTAAAAGTTGGTAATGTACGCTAGATAACCTGAATTGATTTGTGATTACCAAATCAGAGATAGAAAGGATGATTACTTATCTGTAAAGCACTGTACCAATAGGAATAAATTGGATTTTTTAAGAAAAATATGTGAATATTATCAAAAAACTGAAGACAACCCATTTGAGATCTCAGAAAAAAATGTACAAATAGAATTTTTATAAAAGGAATTATAATATGAGTTGCAAGGCATTTTAAAAAAAATACCTCTAAAGTCAGAAATGCCAACCGTACAATATGAAAAAATAGCAAGGTGAATGATGGAGGATCTTACCAAAGGATACAAATGCAAGAGGCTATCAAGAAAGCTCTGATACTACGATAGATTTTCCCAAGATCTTTGAATAGCAATCATGCAATGAATGTCAAATTTCTGTAGAGGCAGAATGAGAGCTCTAAAAATTTAAAAAAATCCTCAAAGAAAATGTTTGTATTAGCCACCTTAGGAAAAAAGAAAGCAGTTATAAGGTGATATTAGGTCACCAAAAAGGTAAAACCCTAACTCATAATTATAACCCCCTTATAGGTAAATGACTCCTAATGATGTGATTAACTAACCTAAGTAAGCTAAAAAGACATGTAGGTAAAACCAATAGGTTGGAAAAAGCCATCAGTAACGAATTATATAAATTTATATTATGATGGCTTCTATAGAATCAACCCTTGAATATAAACCAAGAATAAAAAATAAATCACTTGATTCCATCACCACAAACCCTAGTGCATTTTGATAACTATTTTTCTTGTGATATTGCATTTTTTTTACCTTCCCATGATATGTAATAAAAAAAATGAGTCAAAGAATTTAAAAATAAATAAATAAATTGAATTTTTGAAAATGCACCTTATTTTATATTAAAGGCAAGAAACTAGGACAAGTATGTCGCTAATTTTTTTCCATTCACTCATAAAGTTTGTTGAAATAAACTTAAGAATAAAACATGCACTCTGTGGATCTATGATTCCACAAGAAAAAATACACATATTTTCATTCCATTTCCCATAGGATATAGCAACCTAAATGCCATATAAAAAAACCCAAAAAGTTATTTATCCTAGTCATAGATAATATTAAGCATAAAAATGCCACCACTATAAAATTTGAAACCTCTTACAAAACACAAAACAAATATATTAAAAAGTACCTAAATCAAGAATTAGATAAATCAGGATTCTTAAAATTCCATGGCCTCTATAGTAATAAGACCAAAAGGCCAACATTATCT
>JARHVA010000604.1:1160000-1230000 GCA_037957365.1 Torreya grandis | reverse complement strand
CTATTATACATTGTTTGTAAACAAATCAATCAACTAACAAACTTTCATCATCATAAGGTTGAAAAAACCCCAATGAAATTATCAATGCTATTAACCTTTGAACTATATGAATTAATAGAATAACAATATCTCTGGATGTTTCCTACCAAAATACTATCTAATCATAACTTTGGAGCTACCAACAATAACACTTGATTAAACAAAAGCATGAATAGAGAAGACCATGACTGCCATTTCCAAACAGAGGTGGAAGACTATGCCTTGGCCTCATTTTGGCAATCCCTGCAATCAAAGATCTCATATCAGCATAGGAACTTGATGCAACATATTCGTCTATAATGAGTAATTGTCATTAATGGGATAGATTTAGAAACATTTGTTATAGTAGTGACCACTAAAGAAGGATGATATGAACAAAACATAGTGTCTCACTGTTGAATATATCTTTCTAGTGCTCCAAATAAGAAGCTCAAGCCTTTGCCAACATTTACTAAGTGACTACATATTTCTTATAACAAACCTTAAATTTGGATCGGCATGGTCAGGGTCAAACTACCTCGTATGTATTTGGTTCTCTGTAAATTTCATCACAATTGGCATAATATTCTTGACTATAATAGAATCGCCTCATAATATTTTTGAATATAAATTAATCACCCTCTTTTTGTAAGGTGTTTTTACATATGGAATCATAAAGTGCATGCAAAATAGAGGTCTAAAATGCCCCACATAATGTAAAAACCATGGAAATATCAAATACTTCGACAAAGTGTACAGTCTAGTGAATAAACATGTTGTTGATAATGCACTCAATGGTGATTATGGGATCTAATGCACAATGAAAGTTCGAAGTAGGTAAATTTTGTTAATGTTATCCACTTACTCATTCCGTGCATTTTAGCCTCCACCTCACCCACTTCACATTTTGTCATAGCAACTTATCATGTATGTGCACCCTGTGCCATGTCCCCAATTATTGATATTTGTTGTATTAATTGATTATGATATTTATTACAAATATTATTGATGATATCAACATTTTATATTATAATAAAATGACTACAATTTCCACTAATTAAAACAAAAATATATAATTTATTTTATATTTTTTTTTAACAAATATACAAATCAATTATTAAAATATATACATACATATTTTATTACACAAATAATAATACATTTTAATTGGTAGAAAAAGAAAGATTTAATTGAAAGTTAAAAGGAAACGCATGCCATTGGTTACCCCTTCGGACTAAAAATCCCGAGATTACACTAACAACAACCCAAAAAAATTAAAAAATAAAAAAGTCTTTCAGGCAGAGCAAAAAGTAACCCGCTCTAAAATTACGATAGCTCAAGCAATGCCTGTTTACAGATTTGAAAGGACATAAGAATCCAGCCATTATAGAGATTTGAAACCACATAAGAATCCAGCCTTTCAGTAAAAGTTGTGTAGTTCGAGGTTAAAGATCTGAAAATTTAGGAGAATTTATTCCAGAGAGGATAAACGTCGGAATATCAAGAGTATCCATTCCCCGTTGTTCTGTTGTGCTAAAAAATAATTTAATCTTATCTCAACATATTAATTTCTACTGTTTGTCAACATTCGGATGAGCTTACGATGGGCAACAAAAGAATTATTCTTCTTTATGAAAGAGGCAACCTATGGTTGCCAATGTTTGTAAATTTTTTAATATTATTTGTAATATTTTAACAGCTCTTGATTCTAGTTTCCTCTTTATCTAAAATCTCTATAAATTGGAAGTGACATTCCTCAAAATACACAATTCATTTCAAGTGTAGCGTAAGGGCTTCCGAAATCTTAGAATAGCAGCCCAATCTTCATATTTTTTTGACATACATACATATATATAAAAGTATTTTTTACATAAAATTATATATAATGAAAATGTATAATCTATATATATAAAGTACTTTTTACATAAAGTTATATATAATGAAAATGTATAATCAATATGAACTTTCTGCCAGATTTGAATTGTCTCCTTTAACTATCCTTCTCTATACATCATGAAAATCTGCTCCAAACTCACTAGAATTCTACTGCAATCAGAATGTTTCTATAAATTTCCATGTAAAGGAGTAAAGAATTGCAGTCTTCTTCAGCCTGAATTCTACTGCAATCAGAATTTGTAGAAATTTCTACAAATTTCCATTTAAAGGAGTAAAAATTGCAGTCTTTTTGGGCCTGTAGAGGAACAACAAGTTTCCCTTTCTAAAAATTAACTTTTCCTCTCTCTCTGAGACCATCTAGAAAAGACAATTCCGTGATTGTTATTTTTAAAATTCTTAAAACTTCAACCATCTATCACACATAGAATTGAAACTAAAAGTGAAACTAAAAATTGGTGAAGGCAATGAAGAGTAAAAGCGTTGTTTTCTTGAACTAAAAGTGAAACTAAAAATTGTAACTATAATCATTGTAATGGTTAGACTACACTTCATTTTTATTTTTTTCGCTAGACTCTTTCGAAGAGCGCTATAGTCTGCAAACATTATCATAGAATTTGTTTTTGTTTAAACTCAGACATAGAAATTATTGGGAGGAGATGATTTTAAATTTACACTGACAAAATAACCTAAACTCCAAACGACATTTTCCGCAACGGAACAATTATTTACTAAATAATAGGAGATTCGGTTATGTTGTAGATATAAACTTTCTATTAAAACTAATTGAGGTGGATAACAGTTAAATAATTTATGTAATTAAAATTTAAAAATAAATATATGCTAACTAATAACTGACAGGATATAATGTTTTTTCCTTCAACTCATAGACAGCATGATCTCACGAGGGAGAAAAATACATAATGTAGTCGTCCAATTTTTCCTTCCGGTCACATTTGAAATGGAACAAACTCGGAACACTACACCAATTCATTACTATTATTATTTAGGGCATAATTTAACTCTTGTTAGAACTGCAGTTAATTTTTCCACTCCGCTTGTTTAGTCTCCATCATGAACGCAGTTTGCATGAATAATTGTTTGAGTCACAACACAGTTTGCATGGACCACTGTTTCAGTTACAGCAGTTAAACATTAGTTTATTTCCAGTTTAGTTTACTCTTTAATTCTATTTATGTGATACTGATCGCAGATTTTGTGACAGAGAATTAATTAGATTCAATAAAAAATTTCATTGCTATAAAAATCAGTTAGCATACATTATTTTTGTTATCTTTATTTCTCTCTATTCTCCAACAAAATGGTATCAAAGCCAAGGCATTGAATTTGGGAAGCAGCAGAACCCAGGTCGCAAAGAAGAAAAGTGGTGAACACTGGGAGAGCAGTCCAACACCTGTGCAAAGTACAATTAGAGCGGCAACATACAACAGAAGAGTGTATGGAGACTCTACAGTGTGGGAGAAGCGCAATCTGTAGTTAAAAGCAGTCAGCAGCAAAAGTTGCTGATCAAAGTCTGAGCAATCTGAAGCATTTAGTCAGAGCGTTGAAAGCACTGGAGATACTAAAAGGCTAAAGAAGTGGCCAAGCAGCTTGTTACACCTTCAAGAAGAGTGCTGCATAAAGAAGAAACAAATGCGTCCAAGCTAAAGAGTGCATGAAAGTTATCTCTATTTGCTTCATTCTGGTCATGATAGTCAGAAAAGAAAGCTACAGAAGTGTGAAAAGCAAAGAGAGGCAATAAGTGTGGCAAATAAGATAAAAGTGCAGCTAGCTAAAGAGCAGACCCAGAGCGCTGGAGACAAGATTCACAGAGGAGAAATGCTGCAGCAACAACAAAATCCTGCAAGTGTAGATCTCTGAGGAGAGATTGAATGTTGTAGCAATTACTATTTTGTTTTCTGGTGTGGTCTTTCAGCTTGAGACATGGCAACAAACAACAACATTTCTTAGGCCTAGATTCCCATTTATAATTGTAAGAATTATGATTTTTGTGCAATTAAAATGAGAACATTGTTTTTTGCTCACAAGATGTTTGGGATTTGGCGGAAAATGGCTTTGTAGAACCACAGGATGAGGCTGCCCATCAGGGATTAACTCAAGCACAAAAGGAAGAGCTTAAAGAAAACAATAAAAAGGATGCAAAAGCTCTATTCTTAATCCAATAGGCAATGGATGAATCCCTTTTTTTCTAGAGTTGCAGCAGTAATGAGATCCAAGTCGGCATAGAAAATCTTCGAGACTACCTATAAAGTTAATACAAAGGTGAAAGTAGCTAAATTGTAATCTCTTAGGAGAAATTTTAAAAATTTGCAAATGAATGATTCAGAGTCTATAGACCAGTTTATGTGTCAAATATTGAATATTGTGAATCAAATTAGATCTAATGGAGAAACAATAACAGATCAAAAGATCATAGAAAAAATCTTTAAGATTTTACCCAACAAATTTGATGCAATATTGTAGCTATTGAGGAAACCAAGGATTTGAAACAGTTATCGGTAGATCAATTAATGGGATCTTTGTTAACACATGAATCCAAAATGAATATGAATAACAATACTTCTTTTGAGAATGCTTTCAAGTCTCAGTTATCATTTGGCAAAGGAATAGAAAGAGGTAGAGGCAGAAATGGAAGGAACAATCCAGATCAAGGTGAAAACAATAATCAAAACTACAACAATAGAGGATATGGCAAAAGTCACTTCCAACAAAATTTATATAGGTTTGATAAATCTAACATTCAATGTTATTATTGCAAAAAATATGGACATTATGTAAGTGAATGCAGAAAAAAACAAGGAGATGTGGACAATCAAAATGCTAATTACACAAATGAATCTAATTCTAATTTTGGAAGCTTATTCCTCACTTGTCATGTTGCTCAAGAAAATGTTAGAGATATTTGGTTTTTAGATAGTAGATGCAGTAACCATATGATAGGGAATAAAGAATTGTTTGTTAGTCTTGATGATTCTGTAAAATCTGAAGTGAAATTAGGAAATGATAATAAAGTGGATGTAATGAGTAAAGGAGTAATAAATGTTTTGGCAAAAAATGGTGAAAGAAGATGTATTCCTGATATTTATTTTGTACCTAGACTAAAGCATAATCTTATGAGTGTTGGACAGTTAGTACAAATAGGTTACAGAGTATCTTTTATGGATAATGTTTGCACAATACTAGACAGATTTCCAAATGATAGGTTGATAAAAAAGTTGAGATGACCAAGAATTAGATGTTCCTTCTTTAAATTCAGTGCATCCAAGGAGAAGAGGAAGCCCAATTCAAAACCATGCATCTAGACCAATCATGGCTATGGCATTTAAGGTATGGACATTTATATTTTGGAGGTTTGAATTTGTTACAAAATAGAAATATGGTGAAGGTATTACCACCAATAGAGTAGCCAAGAAGTTCATGTGAGAGTTGCATCTTGGAAAAATAGGATAAAGAGCTTTCCAGTGGGAGCTTCATATAGAGCAAGGGTTATATTGGAGCTAGTCCATAGTGATTTATGTGGATCAATGCAAACTCCATCATTTGGAGGTAGTTCTTATTTTTTAACCTTCATTGATAATTATAGTAGAAAGACATGGATATATTTTCTCAAAAAAAAGTTTGAAGCCTTTGAAAAATTTAAAGAATTCAAAGCTATGGTTAAAAGGCAAAGTGGCCTTTACATCAATGCATTTAGAATAGATAGAGGAGCTGAATATATGTCTAATGAATTTCAATATTTTTCCAGATATCATGGCATTAAAAGGCAATTGACTATAAGGTACACACCATAGTAGAATGATATAGTAAAAAGGAAGAATAAAACAATCATAGAGATGGCTAAAAGCATGTTGAAGGCCAAACACTTATCAAATAAATATTGGGTAGAAGTATTAGCATGTACAGTATATATTCTGAATAGAATCCCAACAAAGAGTGTCAAGGTTCGAATTCCACAAGAAGCTTCAAGTGGTAAGAAGCATAGTGTACATCATTTCAAAAAATTTGGTTGTATTGCATATTTTCTTATTCCATCTAAATTGAGAAGAAAACTTGATGATGGAGGTCAGACATGCATTTTTATTGGCTATAGTGAAGAATCAAAGGCTTATAAGTTGTATAACCCCATTTCAAAGAAAGTGATTATGAGAAGAGATGTGGAATTTAAAGAAGAAGAAGCATGGGATGGAAGCATTGATAAAACCATTCACAATTGGAGCACCAATTCCCCCAAAATGAAGAAGAATCTGAAGAACAAAATTTTCAAGGTGATCAATTCTCTTCACAAGTAAGAACAAGCACTCCAATAAAAACACCTAGGAGCTTAGCACAAGGTGAATCATCTGGTCATGCATGTCATCCTACTCCTAATTCACAAGTAAGTGATGAATCAGATCCAACTCTTGGCACTTTAAGATCAAAATTTAAAGGTAAGAAAATGAGAAACTTGAATGAAATTTATGATCAAAAAGAAGAGAAGTTAGATTTGTGTTCAAATTTTGCTTTTTTCTCTCATGATCATGTGTATTATGAAGAAGTAGTTAATGAGGAACATTGGATAAAAGTAATGGATGAAGAGATGAATGCCATTGAGAGAAATCAAATATGGGATCTAATTAATCTACTTGAAGGTAAGGATTGCATAGGCGTCAAATGGGTTTATAAGAACAAATTTAATGCAGAAGGTAAGATTGAAAATCACAAGGCAAGGTTAGTAGCAAAAAAATTTACACAAGAACATGAAATTGATTATAATGAAACATTTGCTCCAGTTGCTAGACTTGATATTATTAGAATGGTTTTAGCAATAGCTGCACAAAATAATTTGAAAGTATATCAAATGGATATCAAATCATTTTTCTTGAATGGTTTCCTAGATGAAGAAGTATATGTGAAACAACCACCATGTTATGAAGCACATGGACATGAAGAAGAAGTCTACATATTGTAGAAGGCTATCTATGGTCTCAAGCAGGCACCAAGAGCATGGTATAGCAGGATTGATTCTTATATTACAAATAGTGGTTTCGGCATAACCAATAGTGAGTCTACATTGTACACAAAATTCAACAAAGAAGGTTAGATTTTGATTGTGTGTTTGTATGTTGATGATTTGATTTTCACTAGAAATTTTTTTATACACATATTTAAATCAAAAATGAAAAAAGATTTTGAGATGACAGATTTGAGATTAATGAAGTAGTTTTTGGGCATTGAAGTTGTACAATCAAATAAGGGTATTTTTATTTGTCAAACTAAATATGCAAATGATATGTTAAGGAGGTTTAAGATGTTGAATTGTAAATCAACACCTACACTAGTTGCTACAAGGACCCAAAATTAACAAATAAGACAAAGGTCCTAATGTTGATCTTACAACATTCAAAAGATTAATTGGTAGTTTGATGTATCTTACAGCTACTAGACCAAATATCATGTATGGAGTCAGCTTAATCTCTAGATTCATGGAGTCACCAAAAGACTCACATTGGTAAGTTGGAAAGAGGATATTGAGATATGTGACAGGAACAACAAAATATGGAATTTTATATTCCACAACTAACGATTTTTGTTTGATTGGTTATACTGATAGTGATTTTACAGGTAACATTGATGACATTAAGAGTACTTCTGGACATGCCTTTCTTTTTGGAACAAGGGTGGTCAAATGGGCATCCAAAAAGCAAGCTATAGTGAAACTTTTATCAGTTGACGCAGAGTATATAGTAGTGACATCAGTAGCATGCCAAGCAACTTGGATGAGGAGAGTATTGATAGATTTATTGCAAGCATAGGAGTCAACACCAATCTTTTGTGACAATAAATCAACAACTGCATTGTCAAAAAATCATGTTTTTCACAAGAGGAGCAAACACATTGATACAAGATTTCATTTTATCAGAGAGTTTGTGAACAATGGAGAAATCCCTTTGAAGTTTTGCAGATCTGAAGACCAATTGGCAGATTATTCACAAAGACCTTAGCAAAAGAGAGTTTTGATAATCTAAGACAAAATTTAGGCATTATAAATGTTGAAGTAGTTAGTGGTAGAAATTAAGGGGGAGGGTTAGAACTGCAGTTAATTTCTCCACTCCGCTTGTTTAGTCTCCATCATGCATGCAGTTTGCATGAACAATTGTTTCAGTCACAACAGAGTTTGCATGGACAACTGTTTTAGTCACAACAGTTAAACATTAGTTTATTGCCATTTTAGTTTATTCTTTAATTCTATTTATGTGAACTTGATCGCAGATTTTGTGACAGAAAATTAATTAGATTTAATAAAATTTTCATTGCTGTAGTAATCAGTTGACGTAAATTATTTTTGTTATTTTTATTTCTCTCTATCCTCCAACAACTCTAACTCGTAGCTAAATTTCATCTTACGAAATCTGACTGATAAAAGCTATCTAAACATATAGACAACATGAAATGCTGAACACACAAACATTAATGGAAAGTAGAGCTTAAGATAGTGGAAATCAATTTACAATTTATCACATTTTAAAAATTAGTCAAAAAGAGTAACCAGTTGGAAACTGGAGAATATAAATTTTGTTATGAAAAGCAAGATAGAGATGGTTAAAAGAAGAGTTAGTTGATGTAACTGAGATCACATGCATTCACATCCCTCTGTAAAGATCCAAAACACCTCCACATACAGTTTTCTGGAGCGTTTGTGGTAGAGTTAACAGCACTTCCTTCATTCATCTCCTCTACCTTAAAAACTAACGACCCCATCAATTTACAGAATGAATTGGTCGCTGTAGGTGAAATCAGATGCACCCATATGCCTTTCAAAGACTGCAAAATACCTCCACAGACAGATTTGCGGAGGCTTTGACAGAGATTTAACAGTACTTCCCTCATTCATCTCCTTTACCATTAGATGGATGCCTACTTTGATAATGGTTAACTGGGAATATTAATATAGAATGATGAGATGCAGAATAGGAACTTACTATTGAAAATGGGCTCCACGCTGATATTAAAAATTTAAAAAGTCTTTGGATGCCACTATCTTGAAGACACGGATATCTCAATCAAATCGCCCATGTTGATCGTTACTACTTGTTTTCTCGCATGCTATCATTGATTGTTAACACAGGTAGTCTTTAACGTACATCAAATGTGTTGCCATAAAAGTCACCAGGCACTGTTCATCTTTATAAGTACCGACAAAAATGTTTTATGGGTTTTTATTTGCCTGAAGGAAATTAAGTGGATTAAACTAAAGAGAATTCATAATTGATTTTGGAAGTAGTACATAAGGGTGTTATATATTTATTGGAGTCTAAATTAAATTCGAGATGGATGATTCAATTATGGATTTATCACTTTAACTTTAAAATGTTTGCTTATATTATAACACTAAGTTATGTATTATGTTAAAGAATTGTAAAATGATTATTTATTTTATTAAATCTAAAGTAATTAGATTTTTAGGAGTAATTTTCATATTTATTTGTATCAATGTATAAATAAATTAACCTTCTTTAATTTAGAGTCAAAAATTAAAAAATACTAATAAATTTAACTATTTTCAACTTTTTTTTATATTTAGTGAGATTTGTATTTCAATGTATTATATATATATATACAAATCTCACTAAATATAAAAAAATTATATATATATATATATATATATATATTACATTAAAAATAATGTATATTTTAAAATTAATATAAATATGTTTTTGAGTGTCACATTCCAAAATATTCACTTCATAATATTAACTCATTACAGATTTAATTCAAATTTCACCCTTTATAAAATGAGTGGATAATAATTCCTTTGGACTAGGTAGACATAGTTATGGTAAAGATATCCCTTAGAGTAGTAATAAGAATATCCAAGTATATATTTTCAACCGTTTGTCACACATTGATGAGGGATTTTTATTTTGATTTTATTTTTAAAATTTCAAGAATTGATTTAGAGGTTTTTTCAACAAGTAAAAAAGTTTAAAATCTATATTTTGAGGTTATGGTTTTTTCTTTTTTTAAATGAATATGTTTATTATTTTTTAAAATATTTTATTTAAATATTTTTTAAGATATGATTTTTTCTTCAAATATTTAAGGATTTATTTTGATGTTTTTTTCAAAAATATTGGAACAAGGTAAATTTGTTTTAAAATAATTTACAATTTAAATTTTGTTGTATATGATTTATAGTATTTTTGAGGTTATTGTAGTATGCAGTGAAGGCATTAAGATGATTTATTTTAAAAATTACTGATTTAGTCCCATGATAAGTTTGTATAACTCTAAAATTTAAAAAAAAAAATTATATTATATTATATTATTTATATATATATATATATATATATATATATATATATATATATAAAATATCATAAAACCAATAAAAATATTGTTAAATAAAAAATTAGTATTAAATAAAAAATTATTAATTTATGCTTCAGTTTCTTCAATGATATATTAACCATATTTTTATATTAGTATATATTTATAGCATATCCTTATGATAAATTTACGCACTTTAAAAATTATCGAATGAAAAAATAATATTTATAATTTATGATTGAGAAATATTTAAGATATAATGCTCATAAATGGTTGAAAATAAAAATAATCAATTGTATAATTAAGAGATTTCAAAATCGATAATTCAATATGTTAAATTTGTAATAATTTATATAAACTATATATTTAATTATTAAAATATTAAATATATATATATATATATATATAATTTAAAACTAGAAATTAAAAATTCTAAAAATGTGTATAATAAATATGATTTTATATAATATATTCACTGAACAAATCTATCTTTTCTTCTAATAAAATTTATATTAAAAAAAACATTTATTTAATATATATTTATTTGTGAAATTTGAACTAAAAAATTGAATTCTAAAAACTATGCAAAACAATTGTAATTGTATATAACAATTTCTTAGAGTAAATATATTCTCTTTTCTTATATAAAATGAAAAATAAAATATGTCAATATTATAATCCAATTATGGTGGTACATAACATTATGTCTCTTTATCTTCTCCCTATGATGTACAATAAATAGTATTTCATTATGTACAAATACTTTGTCTTAGAAATAATTTCAAAAAAATGTGATTTAACCTTTCTAGGAGATAAATATCTTACTTTATTCTCATGTTTAAATCTTTTCTCTTGAATTAAAATTTGAAGTGTTGAATCTTTATTTTATGAATTCATTATTTGAAGTGGAAACATACATTTTTTTTCATTTGTATGTGTTGCAATGGATCTAAAATTTCACCATATTTATTTTTAACCAATACCAATGCCGTGAAAGTAGGTACAATCATTCTATTGTAAATAGTGAATCAAAAAAATCCTTGAAAAAAGAGACTTAAAAGATAAGTGGGACTATCAATTTTTTATGAAATGTTGGGATTTAATATTAAAATAATAAATTTGATGATCGCTTTTAAATTTAACACCAACTGAATCACACAACATGTGTTTTACATAAATCTTGTCAACACATATTTTTGTTTTAAGTGATAAGCCATATAATTTGTGAGTGTTAATTAATACCCAACATTAAGTTCACAACACCAAGAAATGTCTCCCTAATTAAAAACAAATTTTTGAACATTCAAGTATTGACATACTGCAATTTCCACTAAGAAAAATAATCAACATTCATGCTTATAGGATGATGCTTTGGACACCGTATACAAAGCTCATTGAAATTAGCTCAAGAACATTGTAGTGACTTCCTTGCTCTATGACTCCAATTGACTTTGGGATCAATGATATGTTTTTTACACAATTTCACCAATGAAATTAAGCAACCAACTATGAGATGTTAAAACATAAAAATCTCTATGGTCCTACACAAATACAAAATTGCATAGAAAAAAGACACCAACAGAAAAGGTTAAACTATAAAAAAATCACAATAAAAATAAAATTATAGAAAACACCGCACTAAAGATAAATAACTATAGAATCTTCTAATGCCATGGATGTTGCAAAATCAACCCTTCAATACAAACCAATATAAAAATAAGAACTCCTTAATTCTATCACCCTAAAAACTAATAAATTTTGACAACTATTTTTTCCTAGGATAATATATTTGATTTCATCACTTCCCATGGTATATAACAATACAAAAAGACATCGAGGTACAAAATTGACTAAATATAGCCAAAGAACAAAATGTGAACCCGTTGACACTGTCACCTCATAACACAAAAAATATTGACAATTGTTTTTCTTATAATATTTTGCAAGATTTTCTACCTGCCCATAATATGGAAAAATATAATTATGTATTCATGTCTACATAAAGATGAAAATAGAATTTTTCAATGTAGCGGCCTTTCTAATTTCAATGGTAACAAAATATGAATCATATGCCACCAAAAATCTCCACAGATTCTTTTTTTTTTTTTGAAATTAGGCAAAGAACAAAATAGATGCTCCATGGCTCCATTGCCTTGTTATCCCGAGATCATTTCCAAGCAATTTCCTATAATTCCACATCACATTTTACCCCTAGGTCACCATATAACAAAACAAAAAATATTTTAAGACTTAGACAACTATAAAACAAGGATTTTGCCACACTTTGGCCTATTATGACATGAAAGGAAATATATTTCGACAATTATTCATCTTAGATTGTCAATAAATTTATAAACATTATTACGATATACATAAAATATATGAACAGACTCACAAAACATGATGCAAATAGAAAAATAACAAAATTGTTGTTAGTTTTATACTAATAATACCAAAGCATATATAAAATGTAAGCTTTATTTTTTATTTTTAAAAAAAGAGAAGAAAAAAATTATCATAAATATTGAACAAACATATGAAATATAAATAAATAAAAATAAAATATATATATATAAACACAATTAGTGGAAACAAATATCATAGAAATGAAGCAAACTACATCACAAGGTTTGATTTCAATGGAGTTAGAACATGGTTTGAGTTTGAGTTCAAATATTAAAAAAATTCCAATAAATTTTAATAGTAAAAAATATAAAAACATTAAAATATTAAAAAATTTATATGTTAAATGCATAATTAAAAAAATTAATAGTTCATAAAAATAAATTAAAAAAAAAGAAAAACATAAAACCATTTTTTAAAAAGAAAGAAAAGCACTAACATCCTTAAAACCAAAATTAAAATAACAAATAAAAAATTATAAAGAAAATTGAAAAACAAAATTTTATATATATATGAAATCAAAAACATACAAACATACCCTATTACCCTACCTTGCACTGCCCATATCAACACACTTGTCAAACTTCCTTCTCTTCACTCACACGCTTCTTCCTCGCCGCTCATGCGGGGCCTCTTCTTCCTCTTCGTTGAATCACCATTTAGGGATTTGAGCAAAAACATGATTAGCAAGAAACTATTTAAAATTTTACACAAAAAAAAGGGCATGAATGGATTTCAAAAGATCCAATATGGTTTCAATTTAGTGGATAAAGTAGGTCATAACAGGTATCTAAATAAAAGATGCCTCTCTCTAGCAACACATCGTCTAACACTACATAAAAAATGTAAAAAATCTAGTAAAAAAATGTGTAAATATTAATCTCCATAAAATCTAGAAAAATGTAAAAAATCTAGAAAAAAAAACATTTGATTTTAAACGATTTTAATTTTAAGAAAAAAAAAATCATAAATTTTAATTTCCAGGTCGAAAAATCCATGAATCTTTTAATATAAGTAGCAACAATAGGTACAAGACATTCTTTAATCCATAGAGAAATACCTCAAAATCTCTTATAGATACACAACATCCAATCAAACCAGAACGTATTGTTTACTGGGGAAAATTCAATAAATAAACGAAAAAAAAAAACGGGGGGAGGGGGAATATACATCACTATTAAATGTGCGATGTAAAATTATTGTGTGTACAAAGCACTAAATAGGAATAAAAGGCAGCCAAAAAGAAAAAAGCCCAAGATTGCACTACGAACAAAAACAGGTATTTTTAGCGTTTGAGTTGGAGCAAAAATTATCCCGCTCTAAAATTACGATAGCCAAATGAATGACTGTATGCTGGGCATTTTAATGAGTTCCCAGCCAATTGTGGGGATCTGAAACGACATAAGAATCCAAAGGTGTTTGAGTGGCCTTTCGGTAAAAGTTGTGTTGTTCGAGGTCAAAGAATTCTCTATTTAGAGAAATTATTCTAGTGAGGATAAACGTCGGAAATCCATTAGTATCATATCCTTTTCCCGAGAAAATATTTTAATCATATGTGAACATGGTAATTTCTGCATTCAAATGAGCTTACGATGGACCATAAAACAATTATTCTTCTTTATGAAAGGGGCAACTTATGTTTGCCAATGTTTGTAAGCTCTGTAGAGGAAATAGAAAAACTTCTCTTTGATTGAAGAAAGTTTTATCTAAGTCAAACAATGTCAAGATCACTCAGCTCTATTATTCTTTTGAAAAAAATAATCTCTCTTCAGTTCCATTATTTTCTATTTTTAATTTTTAAATTATGCACATTTTTTCTTCAATTTAATATATATAAAATAATAAGTTTTATATATTTTTACTATTTTTTTAAAAATGTAATTAGATAGAGCGTAAATATATTATTTAATTTATTTATAATCAAATATTTTTTGAAATTTTAATTATTAAATAGTGAGTATTTTAAATCAGCCTTCAATTTATATTTTTTATAATATATATTTTTATATATAATTTATTTAACATTATATTATTATTGATTTTATTGTAATTATTTATTATAATTTTTAATTTAGAATCAGTTTTATTTATATATTTTGAGGAATAAAATCATTATAACATATTGAATATGTAACAAAATATAAATAACAATAAAATAAATTGTGTATTTATTTATCTAGAAAAGAAAATTATAAAATTTTATTATATCGATTTGACCTATTCTTATATATAATTGTATTAGTTGTTGAAGTTAATATTTATTTATTAAATTTCTATTTTTAAATTTGAACTTTTAATAATGGATATTATATTTAACTTGTTATATAATATATAATGTTTAATTTTTTTTATTTTTTTATTTTTAAGAAAAGTACATTAAATTACTATGAATGTTAATTATAAAATATTTGACAAATTATCAAATCGTATAATTTATTTTATAAATTTTTGTTTTACAATATTTCAAAATATTTTCCTTAAAAAACCGATACCCTATTCAAAATTATAATATATAGGAAAGATTGACCATCATATTCTAACCTTGTAGTTGTAGACATTATATTATAAATCAGTAAGGATAATTTCTTGAGGAACAGAATATAGTATTAAGTCATTTTATTATTTACTTGGGTTTTATGAAAAAATAGTTATGTTGATGGTACAGTGCTTACAGCATGATTTTATATAAAATGTTTATTTATTGGTAAATTCTTCTATTAGATTGAAATTGTGTAGTGTTAGAATAGGTAATATTAATATTATTCGTAGATATATTCATAAATATTCAGTAAATACTAGGATTTTTATATTCCATGCGAGTTTGTGGAAAAGTTTGATAAAGGTATTTTACTTAGTTGTAGTCATGGTAATGTTTTTTTTATGGATGTCCATACCATGTTCATGTAGATTTTTTTTTTTTTTATTGAATTTGTTTTTGTTTAAATTTAATTATTATTTTTTAAAATAGTTTAATTAGATTTGTTTAAAGTGAATGAGTGAGTTTATTAATAAAATATTTATCAAAATTTTATATTTATTTGTAATATTGATTGTTATATTTATTTGGAAGGTTTATCAATTTAGTCTCATTTTTTATAGATTTTAGTTTTTTAATTGAAAAAATATTCAATAAATAATTTGAAATTTAAAATGAGTGTTGCTTTAAAAATACATTTTTAATCTAAACAATAAATATTGAATAGGTATTTTTGAAAATGAGAATAAGGGTTGGCTTTTAAATATACTTAAGTGTTAAAGGATGTTGTGGTTGAATGTTGATCTTGCTAACAATTATCTAAATTCAGTGGCTATCTATAATGGTTATGATCCCATGTTAGGAATAACTCTTAAATCAAAATATTTTAAGAAAGAAAAAGACTAAAGAACTTTGCATATAAAGGCATCATATACATACAATTACTTAGAATGAGAGGTTTCTCTAATAAAATAAATGTATTAATTAAACAAAGGAATATGCTACTTAGAATGAGAGGTTTCTCTAATAAAATAAATGTATTAAGTAAACAAAGGAATATACTATTTATAACGAAAGGTCTTTTTAGTAAAATAAATGTATTAATTAAATAAAAGAATATATATTGAAGAACTTGTTTAAATTTAAAAATGTATTATATTATTTTATGAAATATATCTATATATTAGTTAAATAGGAATATACAAATAATTAACAAAAAAAAATGCAGTATGAAAATACGTCATGTCTTGCTAGACATAACTTAGAAGCAAGATTAAAACCAGAAGATGGAGGATCCATATCATCAGGACCCCAGCCTGAGGTTAGCATGTCATTGCCATTTGGGATAGGCTCTCAACCAATAACTTAAGTAGTGTTTGTATCATCGTCTTTTGCTTGTGTTCGAGTGGATGAAATGGCCAAAGAAAACCTAGGGAATTAATTCATCACATTTGTTCAATCTTCAAGTGGCACCCCCAAGCATTTGGGCATGGAAGAGGAGGAAGAACACTCTATCCATCTTGACCAATAGGGAAAGGAGGTCGTGACTATCACCCACACTATTACCTAGGAGGGGAAACACATTTGTATTGGGTGGTGCTATGAGAGTGATGCCTAGAATGACTGTGATGATGCCCACCATGAGGCGACTGAGGTACTCTATCATCCAATCTAGGATCTTTAGGTGGAGAAGGTGGAACTTGATCCATAACACAAAGATCATCTCCCTAATGGGAGTGGAGACCCTGAAGATGCCTAAGCTCCATAGCTATTTCATTGGCTTGGACTTCAATCTATGATGGAACATTGGAGATGATAGAAAATTTATGAAAATCCAGAACACTAAAATCAATAGAAGAATGATCAAACAAAGAATTATTTATTTATTTTCAAATCTAGAAGAGATTTTTCACTCTAAAAGTATCCCAAACTTGCTTATATTTCAAGGACATCACAATATTGTCTCCAAGGAGGATATTCTTCCAAAGGAAGAATTGAGGCTGGAAAAGCTTGAAAAGATCATGGATCTAAGTCTAGACCATTTCAACTTTGGAATTAAATTAGAAGAGATGAGTAAGTGTCTCAAGGTGTCCACATAAAGGGAAAGTAGGTAGGTGGACTCCAAGTTGGATGAGTCTTATGCCAATATGCAAGCCTTGGTGCAGTAAACACAATAGAAAATGAGCAAGTTTGGGCTCCACACAAGCCAACAAAATGGTGTTGAAGTGAAATTTCCATGTTTTAACAAATGACTATGGCCCTCAATAGGCGTTAATCTTGTCAACCATGGGAAAATAGGGGATGAGCCATGCATAGTCAAATTGAGGGGTGTAATTATGAAAAAGGGTCTCGACTGAGTAGAATGGACCAATATTTGATGGAGCACGAAGGCTGGGATGGTATTGAGGATCTCTTGATAGGACACCTTGTTTGCATTAGCTAACTAAAATTTAGCTTTCACCTCTTCCAAAGATAGCAGAGAACAAGAGCATCTATAAAACATATCATGGATGATATGAATTCCTCTATGGTAAATCTTGAGATCTTTGATCTAAGGGACTTATAATAGGGGCCTTTCATTATGAAAGAAAATGAGAGACCACTAGAGAGAATGGGAGTTAGCAGAGAGCCTAGTCTAAAAACCAGATCCATTCTAGAGAATCCATGGTTTAATTTTTCCTAGGCCTTCCGTATGGTTTTGGACAAGAAGGACCATATGATTTGGATAGGATACTGGATGAAGAGTAAATTGGGGAAGTCAAGCCCTTTCCAAGACTTATTTCCCTTAGGTAAGCTTGAGAAAATACAGTGTTTAAATAGCATCTTCCAAACTTTTTGACCCTCAATGGATCGTAAAATCTATTTAGCACATAAGGTAGTTCCTTACTGGGCTATGTTGATGAGTCCTATCACTCCAACATCATTCATGAGGCAACAATATTCCTAGGCCACCTTGTGGAATCATTTACCCTATGGGGAATTGGCCCAAAGGAAATATCTGATTAATTTCTCCAACTTTTGGTAAGAGTTTTTCCAAGGAACCCAACATGATGAGTATTACACATGGGTGGATGTAATAATTTTCAAGCAGATTTGAAATTTTTTTGCTAATGAAAAAGACATAGTCACTTAGTATTCTATATTTTAGTAACTTTGTCAACAACATATTTCCAAAACAAAGGTGTTGAGGAATCAAAATCAAAGGGGATGCCAAGAAATTTAAATACTTCATCATTTTGGATCCACTTCCAACTGACTTTAGTAGCCTGCACTGGCAGAGGGATGTATGATTGTCTATGAAAATGAGTTTTTTGCCATTAGATTCTAGAGCCAAAGGCCAGATAGAAGGTGATGAGACACTGTAAGGCATTGTCTACATTGGTTTCATCCTAAATAAGAATAAGGAAGGAATCATCTGCAAAGTGGCCATTGAGCAGTTGCATATCTTCGTGTGGGTTCACAATATCAAGAGGGAGACAAATTCCCTTAACAAGGCCTATATCTTGTGTTTTATTAAACATATGTCCAAAACCCTCAATTATAAACACATAAAAGGTGAGAGCCAAGGGCCACCCTTGACAAATAAAACATAATAAGATAAATTGATTAGAGTTGACTCCATTAATGGAGAGGATAGTTGAGGCTTCTGAGAAGAGCATTTGAATAGTTTGGATGAATATGGGTGTGAATTCGAGAGCTCAAATCATGGATAGAATAAATGGCCATTCGATGCAATCATAGGCTTGTTCAAAATCAAATTTCATGAACATAGCCTATTTCTTAGACTATCTGTCCCAATCCATGCTTTCCTAGATGGTATTATTATTCTCCAAAATATAACAAATTTTGATGAAACCTATTTATTTTGGACACACAATGAGAGGCAACATATTACACAGTCAAATTTCTAGAGCCTTCGTAATGATCTAATAGGAAACATTCAAGAAGGTGATGAGCTACCAATTATAGATCAATTCAGAATCTCCATACATAGGTATGAATTTAATATTTTCTTTATTTATATTTATACGTATAAAATGCTTGCAAAATGCTTCTTTATAAATATTATGCAAGTCACTATCCACAAGGTCCCAAAGCATTTTATAGAGTTCATAGGGGAAGGCAACAATGCTAGGGGCTTTGCCATTAGCCATGTGAGCCACTACTTCATGCAAGTCATCATCAAATAGTGGCCTATCATAAACCATGTACTATGTGGGAGTGAGTTTATAAGGCACCATAGAAAGGCATTGTTAAAGGGTGGTTTCATGCTTAGTCAAAGACACTTGAGATTTGAACACATAATAATTGCTGACAAAAGCTTGGAGTATTAGAGGAGTCTTTGTGAGTCTATTGCTAGCCTCTTAAATGACTTGTATCTACTTCTTCAAGTTCTTGGATCATAACATTTGGAAGAACTCCTTGGAAGCTTTATCCCTTATCTTAATCAAATGAATCTTGGCTTTGATTTTGGGCTCCCCAGGCATTGAAGTTGTCTATAATCTAAATGTAGTGCGACAAGGATGTAACTCTCACCTTATGGATCTCACTGAAGGGATATTTTTCCAAGACTAGATCTGCACGACTCAGCTAGGAGGAAGTAACAGAGAAGGATTGTGTCCAGAATTTGGCAAGCCAGCGGTCCTAGATATGCATAAAGCAAGAGGTTCTATTAATGGCATCATCCCACCAAAGAATCCAACCTGATTCTTGGGAGGGACATGGATCTAAATTCCATACTCTCCTAATGTGTGCCACCATGGGCACATGCTTGAGCAAAGAGGTGTTAAAGAAGAATTATGTTTTGTGAAATTTAGGTTTCATGAACTACCACATAACTTCGAACCAAATCAGGGAGTGATAAAAAAGCCCAAAGTCTGGCAGTGATTGCAACAGAGGAAAACAATCATTATCAAAAGAGAAGTATGGATGGGTGGACATCATTGCCCTATCTAGATGCTTCAGAATTTGAGCAAGGTATTCCATAAGTTACTCCAGGTGTACCAAACTCCATCTAGTGGGGTCATAAAAACCCCATTTAGAAAACCATGGCTCCCTTTCACCAGTTGCCCACCTCACGGGCAAGTGGCCCAACTTATCATCAAGAGATGCCATTTTAAAAAGTATCAAGAATTAAGGAGTAGTTATTTGTTCTTCTAAATAATTATATCTTTACCATTTTAATTGATTAATCACCCATAAATGAAACAAAATTTATTTATATAGAAAGTATAAGACGTGAGTGGAAGATGATTATTGATAATTTAATATATAAAATTAATCTTTAAATACACATTACCTTTCTCACACTTCCAAAGATAATTACTACATTAAATATATATTTAACAAAACTATACATATAAAACATCCCTTTTTAATGAAAAAACTATGTATTAAATATGTATATGACATACAACAAATTTTATCCATTATAAATACTAAATGATGTATAAAAAACTGTTCAATAGTAAAATTAATACCAAAAACATCTACCAAATATTAGTAGAAAAGAATTAGAAGTGTGTTACCTATAGATTTAATACAATAAACTGGAGCACTCAATACATATTCTTGTGATTAAATATGACAATAACTATTGATAACTCTTTGAAATTGGTAGAAAAATAAATTCTTAAAAATTAATAAAAAATATAATATTAAAAGAAAGGATTTATCTTTATAATTATTATTTTTCAATTTTATTTCTAATTAAAAAAAATGCAAGCTATCAATGCATGATTCACTTTCTAAATATCAAAATGACTCCTTATCAATATAGTTCACTTCTATCTATATATTTAAATTATTGAAAAATAAAACAAATATATCTTTTTCAATTAAAAGAAATAATAAATATATAAATGATCTAATTACTGACAATTTCAAATTACCATCGAAATCCTAATCTAACGCATGATCATCCAAATCAATGACGATGATGACAAAAAGCATCAATACACGTGGATTTCACATAAGAGGTGGACCACATAGATTACGGTAGAATAGCAAAGCTTGCCTCCTCGAACTCCGAAGCGTCAAAGCAATCGGCCATCATTCGTTATGTTTAATAACATGTGTTATCATACAGGCATAAAGTTCGAGATATTACAGCGGCATAAAAACACAAATAATGATGGCAGGCGAGAAAACAAGTGGTAACAATCAATCTTTTTTGGGTTTTAATATTAGTGTGGAGCCCATTTTCAGTTACCACTTATCAAAGTAGAGGAGATGAATGAGGGGATATGAGAACATCTGATTTACTTGCGGCAATCAATTCATTCTGTTTTAGTTTAGAGGAGATGAATGAATGAGGAAAGTACTGTCAACACTTTCTCTCTCAAAGGCTGCTCAAAACTGTCTGTGGAGGTGTTTTGAAGCCTTTGACAGGAATATGAAAGCATCTGATCTCACTCAGGCCAATTAACTCATTCGGTATCTATTTCCATCATGATTTCATAGCAACATTTATATTTTCCAGTAGACTTCTATTTATTTTCTTCCGATACATGTTCTAGTTATTCACACCGTTCTAGTAGTTTTTAAAATGTCAAAAATATAAATGTTTTATTTTTTATTTTCCACTATCTTAATTAGCATTAATGTATGTGTCTAGCATTTCATGTTAACTGACTGTTTAATTAGCTTTGATCAATCAGATTTCTTAAAATATAGTTTAACTATTTAGTCCAATGTTAATTTGGGTTAATTTTGCCCTGATAAGAGTAAGAGATGGGAAGTAATAAAATAAAATATATAAAAGATTATATTATTTATTTTTAAAAATTTTATGGTTAAATTGTTTATGAGTAAGGAAATAAAACAATATATTTTTATTAATTTACGTAAATTTTATTTTAATAATATAAATAACTGATACATTGTTTCGATCTTGTTGTATTTTAAACGTGATGGAGAAGGAAAAAAATTAGAGATTACATTATCCTTTTATATTTTATAATTAAATTATGTATGAGTGAAAAATAAAATAATATATCTTTGTCAATTGTACATTAATTAATTTAATATAAAATATATATATATATACAAATCATTTAACTATTAGCCATCTCAATTAACTTTAGTAAAAATTTTAAATCTATAATATTTTGTAATTTCCTATTGTTTAAAAAGTAATTGTGCATATTGCCAAATGTCATTCAAAGCTAAGAGTATTTTTACAATTTTTTTATTTTGATTTTGATTTTTTGATTTTTTATTTAATATGAATCAAGTGTACAAAATATATTTTTGGTTTAATATTACAGAGTGAAAGGGTATACATTCTGCTAAATTTTATGGAGGCACAATCCTACTTCATTTTTTTTTTGATATCTCCTAAAATTTATTTTAAACATTTTTTATACCATCATTCTCATCTTTAAATTACAACCTACTTAATTCAGCTTTGATTTTCAATCAACTCTTCATATTTTCTACATCTATAAAATTGTATAATTATAATTACAGATACTCTACAGTTTGAGTTTTCTAATACCAGTTTCACTACCAATTTTAGTTTCAGTTCCAGCTCATGTTGAAGAAAGCAACTGTTTTGGTTTTTCATTGGACCAAAAAAAAGGGATGCGATTCATAGATAAACTTTTAAGATTTTTTAAAGGACATTAACAATAAATTTGTCTTCTCTGTGAGGTCAGAGGAGATGAAAGAAAGCTAAACCATACAAGACGAAACATGTCATTTTTCAACAGGCTGAAAACAATAACAATTCAATGCCTTTTTTTTTGTTTGGCAACTTGCAGACATTTTTACCCATTTTGATTGTGGGATGTTGGAGCAAATTTGCAGATAATTCAGATTTGAAAGAAATTTCACGTTGATTATATTATACCATTATATATAAGCGTGTGTAAAAATACATATTTTGTGTGACTTCCTGTGAAAACCGTGCTGAGGAAAAGGGGAAGAAAATGTTTTGTTGATAATTGTTTGGATAATACTTGAATACTAAGACATGTTGGAGTCTCAACAAGGGAAAATGTTTTCTTTAAACATTCTTTGAGTTTTATTTCTTATTTTTTTTAAATAAATAAGAATTTTATTTAAAAAGAGTAAAAATTCTCATAATAAATGTTTAATCTGTTGATATATATATATATATATATATATATATATATAAATATAATATCTCTAAATAATTCTTGATCTCTTTCGTGCTTAGTTTCTTACCCTTTCTCAAAAGTACTAGGGAACATTTTGATTAGTAGTGTAATAGTTACCTAAACTAGAATCCATGAGTATTTGACTCGTAATTCCTTTTCAAATCTTATTGTTAAGTTTTAAATTTCTTGGATCACCTCTCAAACTTATTTTGATGAGGGCCATAGATTTCTAATTAAATCATATGGATACGAGGTGAGACTCCCCTTCTGTAGGGACTAGTGTTAGATTTGATTATTTTAAAAAGTGAATTCAATTGTTTGTGAATTAATTTGATAAGTGTTTCATTATTTTAAAGATAAAATTTTATATATGTTAGATTTTTTCTCATATTGTGTTGCTTAATGAATTACGTTGATGAGGAAGATGAAAAATATTCTTAATGTATAATTAAATCATACAATCTTAACTTTTTATATGAAGAAAGACATGTTGTATAATTATAATTTAACATTTTCGTTGAGTAATTTAGAGTGACAGTTATAAATATGTATGAAAATTTTAATAAAAAAATAATTAAATGAAATGATTACTTCTATAAATTTTTATGTAAATTTTAATTTTGAAAGAAATTAAATATATTTTAATATTTATATTTTTAAATATTGCTGAGATTTAAATTTTATATAATAATAAAAATAGATTATATATATTGATTTAATAAGAATAGAAGTGTATAGTTTTATTGAGTAAAAAAGTTTTGATGGGAAAATAAAATATAAAAATAGTTTCCTAAAAAATAGAAGACATGGAGGCATATTAATGTCTGAAAAATGAAAATTCGAGAAATTAATCTTTCCAAAATTATCAAAATTAACTAAAGATAAAACATATTTTTATAATAGATGGGGGGCTATGTTAGGAGGAGGGGCGGGAGAAGGGGTGGGGAGTATGAGCTAAATGTTGAAGGCACGAATGAAGTATCTAAATGAGGGGAGTCTTTTTATTTATTTATTTATCCTTGATTTTGAGCTCAAAAAATTGCTTAGCAATATAAAAATATATATTTAAATGTAGACATGGGAGTGTAAAGTGTATTTTATTATATTAAATCGAAAAGTATTTTAAATTAGTATTTAAGTTGATGTATTGTATTTAAAATTTAAATTATGTTTTTGATAGATAATAATAAAAAAAAGAATTCTTATTTTGTGGTATAAAAGATTTGACAAATAGTTCATATTAAGAAAAACAAAAAAAAATCTTAAAAAAAATAAAAATTAAAAAATTAAAAATTTAAACCATCACAAATCCAACAAACTATTAACAAGATAAAAAATAAATCCACGAAGTTTCGCATCCTAGAAATCACTCCTGAAAAAGGATGAAAATACCATAAAAATTTACCGTCAAAGACTAAATAAATATCATTACCCAAAAAACTTCAGAAATATAAAAACCCCCGACAAAAACTACAGCAGCTCCAACTGTCACTGATAGAAACCATATTGTGGAAATACAAAAACTACAGCAGCTCCAACTGTCACTGATGAAAACCAAATGAAATGATTGGGGTTGTGTTGATTATTGAAAAAAAAGAGATTTTTGGAATACCATAAGGATTGCAGCTAACGTTATAGTTATTTTTGATATATGGCAAATTTTTTCATCACGGCTATAAATTCTATGTCACTCCATCTTTCAATGTCTTTAACAATAATATATCTTAATGCCTTTTCTAATCCCGATAGATTGATCCATACGAGAAATTTATTAGAAGTTTTTTTTTTTTTTTTTTTTTTTTTAATACAATAATAATATGTAAAATTTAAATCATAGATCTATTGAAAAATGTCAAAAGAGTATTGCAGATGAACTAACAACCAGGATTTTTGAATCTTGTACATATTTGCTATGGTTCTTTAAATGAAAATAAAAAGTTAACTTGCAACTTTTCTAATATCCAAATGTTTAATCTTATGGCATTTTAAAATATGCTTAATTCATGTGATAAGGATTTTTTCAAAGAAAATGTTATTGATTTAATATAAAATTTAGATATAAAATGTATATCAATTAAAATTAAAATAAAATTTTAATTTTTTTATAATAAATTTGTGGGCGATACATTTTTATAAGACAATTCTCACTTGTAAGAATCTATAACATTATTAAAAATTCTTTAATAATATTAATAAGCATATAGTTAATGACCATATAGTTAGGAAGTTAACCTCTTAAAATCATGTATTTTTTCTTTTTATATTTTTTTACTTGGACAAAACAAAATTAAGAAATTCCTCAAATGCTCCATAGGTTCGTTTTCCAAATAAAATGGCTTTTGAAAATAGTAAATGGCTCTTGTGGGTAAGAAAAATCCAATTAAAACAAGTAGTTCTTAAGGCAATACTAGTCTAAATCATGTAACCTTAAGAAGTCAAAATTAGTGCAAAGTCCAAATTAATAAAGATCATGAAATTGTTTTCTTGGTGTGATCCCCTACAATAATAAGATTTCCTAAATGAAATAGGAAGATGTTTATTTTTATAAATTTAAAGGGAGTATTAGAATCATAAATATTTTCACCAGGAATTAAGTTATAGGAGTCGAAGTTTTATTGAAAATATTTCAAGACAATGATAATATTTGAAATATATTTTTGAGAAAAAAGTCCTTAATAATGTGGAGGACATGGATCCTATTTTTACACATTACATTGAATGTATAGGTTACATATCTGAAATTTTCTTGGGAAAATTAAATTCTAAATTTATAATTTGTTTTCTTAAGAAGCAAAAAATGATAGATATGTCAATTTTTGCAAGGATTCTTAGTCTAATGTTCCCGCCTATGAAATCATCCTTCATTGAACATATTTCTAAGATTACAACTCTATCCTATGAAGACCCATAGTTCAAAATTTATAGATTCAAATATAATATGTTTAGGGATTTCAACAAAGATTAAAAATTCAAATTTTGTGATTGCAAACCATCCCTTTGATCTTATAATTTCTTTTAAAAACTCTCTAATATCTCACCATATATATTAAACAGAATGAAGATCTTTCCTGTATTTTTTTTAAAAATGTTTATCATAAGTTACCATATGATATAAACTAGGCCAATACTGTACAGATCACAATTCCTATCCTGAAATATATAATTTTTTTTTTAGTTTGTTTTTTAATGTAACTCGGGTATATTTTATCCTATCGGATATCCTTTGCCAACTGGAAAAGCATCTAACCATATGAGTTAGGCATCTATTATACTTTACCAAAAGGGTAAGCATATAAATAAACTGGTTAGGAATCTAATATCTTATGCCAAACGGACAAGCATCTAACCATACAGGTTAGGCATATACATATGAGTAGGTTATGATCTGATACCACAATGTAGAGACCACAATTTTGGGTACAGAGATCATGTTAATATTATATGTTATATGTCTCTTGAATGTTTGATTACTTATTACATTATTAATTTCTATGAAAATAATAGAATGTATGAGAAAAATTAGAGTTATTCAAAAAAATATTATGTGTTTTAGGATAGGAATTGTGGTCTCAACAAATACGGTTAGTATAAAAACATAGATCCCTCAAAGACATTATAACGTCAAACATAAACTTGTGGATTACCTTAAAAAAGAAATCTGTTTAATGAAATAAAATTCTAATGATATGCTTTTAGGAGCCCTTTTGGTTTCTCTTTTTTAAGTAAAATTAAAAAAACCCAAAACCATGTCCTCTTTCATTATAATTTTTCTTTGCACATTATTTCCTAATTATTTATTAAAATGAACAAATTTTGGGTGATTCTATGCTCTATATAGGAATTAATGATAACTTGGATAGAGGAAGGAAAGGGAGATAAGGTCAAATTCATTTAAGAAATGGCTTTGTATTATATTATCTAGGTTTTATTGTGAGAAAGGAAAATTTGTTTCTTTGGGATTTTATCTCTCTTAGAAGACCTCTTAACTTTTAAAATAAAAACACTTCTTCAAGTGGTATTTAAGGTAAATGACTTACCACTAGAAGCAAAAGATCATTGGAGAAGAACATGATATTATTTTCAAATGAAAATTATTGAGAAATAACTTCACTTTTCCTTTACAAAGCAATTAAAAGTTAATGTCTCCTTTGAATCTTTAAAGTGACAGTTTTGTTAAGCTAAAATTTGACGTCGATTCCAAAAGAAACTAAAAACTCCTAAGAGTTGGAGGTACTTTTAAAAATTATGTTTGTAAATCTATATTCCACTACGATCTTAACATGATCCCATAGAAATCAAACAAATGGGTTCAAGCTCATGCTCTTCTCAAAAGCTTGAGAATCAATATTGACGCAAATTTATGAAAATTAACTTTCAATGGTGATTTTATTTTGATCATCAACATTGTCAAAGCAGGTAGAACAAACCAATAGAAACTTACTTCAATTATTCAATATTTTTTTACTCATACTTTTTGTTGAGAATATTTTATTCTCTCATAACTATCATGAAACCAACTCTTAAGAGGATTTTTTAGATAACTTTGGGACTATTCACCTTTATCCAAATGAAATATAGTATTGTAAGCTTCATCCCCCTTGGGAAAAACATCAAGTTGTTATTAATTAATATTTTACTTGCACCTAATACCTCAATAATGGCTAGACCATAATGTAGTGGTAAAAAAAGTAAATTAAGTTTGTGTGTTTTTGGTGTTGGTTTAATTCTTGTAATTTCTTGTTAAGGCTCCAAGGTTGACATTCAAATTCCTCTTGTTCTCCTCCTGTTAAATTTTAAAGTTTTCTTTGATCTTGTTATTTCTTCTTGCTATATCAACCTCTAATTTAATAATTCATTCAAGATGTTCATCTTAAGGGAAGGTGGCAATGTTGTTTAATCAAGATGGGTGGTTTCGCTTTGTCTGGAAGATTTTTTTGCTACTGTAAGTTCTGCACTCTATCATACTTTTCCTATATAGGTGTAGTGCCATAGATTTAAATTATAGAAAAATTACAAGGATGGTCATCTTTCAAACTTGAAGCAGAACATTGATCTGGTTTTAGTCCATCATGCACTCCAAAATTGCACATTTTTGAATTTTCAAAACAATCTCAGAGTTAGGTTATGTAATCTTACCTATTTACTCTATATGGCATCTTTCTTGGGATGTTGATGGTGTTTTCAATAGAGAAAGTTATATGGACCACATTGCTTCCAAACTTTACTTCGGCTTTTTCTAGGGACTATTCTAAGCATCTTTCATATCTCCAGCAAAGAGCTTCATGAGATCATATTGCACCTATATTTTTTGGTAATTAACTTTTGCTATAAGTGGAAGCAAAATTTAAACACATATGTTGTTTTTCGAGACCTCTAGTCTCTATTCCTTTAATGAAGGTATAGGTTGGTATTTTTAATGTTCAGTGGAATTGGTCCTTTGATCTTTGGCTACTATATTTGTTAGGTAGCGTAGATACTTTATGGTTGTTTAGATTATTTTCCCGTCTCTATTTTTTTCTCTTAAAGATTTTTTTATCTTTCTACATCTAATGTACTTGTCATATACCTTTGTACTGTGAAATAAAAGTGCCTCTTCATTTATTATTTATTATTTAAAAAAATAGAACTAAAATCATTTACACTAGAAACACATCTACCAAATGATGGAATATCAATATCATTGCTCCATCATTGACTTTAAAAGAATTTTTGTGCTCACTTCGTTATCATGTTCTCCGCACCATATACACCAACAATTACATTTAACTAGTTTAGAGACATAGAAATAATCTTAGACTACCTAACAGGCAGGATTAAATGCATAAATTAATGCAGTCTCCTGTAATTCTTCATAGCACATGGGAATTCTTCCATCTTCTCGAACGATTAAAATATGCGTTCTTATCCATTGTATTGATTATACGGTGTGATAGATATGCATGTCTGCAAATGGGAGGGCAATGTACCCCTACCACTTGTAGTCTTTTCTCACCCTCTATTTTTTTATATAATGCAGTTAACTTCAAATTTCACTAGTTTCTCGAATAGTTTTGTCAAAACTTATTCAGCATTGAGAGTTATATATTTATACTGCAGCGTTTTCGATTAATGAAATTAGTTGGTCAAACCTCTCCCTCAACGACTTCCAAAATAAACTGTCGTGGGAAATAAAAATTTCTAAGATGAAAGTTTTGGACACCGTTGAGAGGAGGTAAAATCAACTATCCTTTGAACACCATTCACATTGGAGTGATTTTTTTTCATTACATTATATGTTTTATTTCTATTATTTTTTTATTTATATGGATTGATCTTCATAATTATTATATTAAATGTACATATAAAATGTTTTATTTTGATAAGAAAATTATTTAAATATAAATTTTATATTAAATGTGAATATGATACATATTAAATTACATCTAATATAAATATCAAGTGATATAATTTTTTTTAATTTAATGATAAGAATATTACTAAAAATATTAATGGATAAAAAATAATTAGATATGCATCAACTATGTTTAAGTAAAATATTGTTCTCTTTTATATATTTATATTACAGTGTTTTCAATTACGGAAAAAAGTTTGTCTTACTTCTTCCTCAATTACTTTTAAAATAAATTGTTATGGAAAAATAAAAAATTAAAGATGATAGTTTTAGACACTATTGAAGGGAGGTGAAAATCAACTATTCTTCAAACAACATTTATATTGGAGTACTGATCTTCATAACTACCAGATTAAATGTATATAGAAAACATTTCACCTTGATGATATGACACACACATAACCTAGTCTATTATAAATATCAAGTGGAATAAGTGTTTTTTAATTTATTAATAAAAATCCTATTAAAAATATTTTAAAAAAATCATGTGTGTGTGTGTGTGCGCTCGCACGTGCGCGCGTGCATCGCCTATGTTTAAGTAAAATAATGTCAACATGACATGGCCAAGTACACTTAATGAAATAAAGTGTAGCATTCAATAATGTTCCTACCACTAAAAATAATAGTTATATTTTTAATTTTTCAAATATTTTATTTTGAATATATTATAATAAAAAATTTGATTTATCATATTTTTTTATAATAAAAATAAATTTTTTTATAAAATAATTTAAAATATAATATTAATAAAGAAAAAAAATTAAATATTTAATTATTAAAAAATTTAAACTTGAATAAAGAAATACAAACTATCAACATATGATTGATTTTTTAAAGGTTAGAAAACCTCCTTACCAATATACTTCAATTAGACATTATTAAAAATAAAGTTTAATCAATATTTCTTTTGAAAAATAAGTGAAACTAAATTATTTTTAAATTGACCAATAAAAGAAAATATATCTTCACAAATTAACATAAATAAATTTTCAACCTCTCCTTTCGTTGAGAAAAAATATATAAATATATACAAATGAATTCCAAATTAGTTCATACCTACATATGAGTGCTCCATATCTACCTCTCAATTTAACTTCATGGAATAAACATTTAATATTATTATTAATCACATCGAGAATCCTGATTACATTTGATAAATTTGATACTAAAGTGGGGTTAGAAGGGAGTGGAAACGAATGACAAGAATAAGTATAATTGATTGATGTCAATTAAAATCAGTCATCTTAAATATCAAATAAAATTTGATTTGGGGTATATTTATTTTAAATTTATTGTCTATTTCATTTTGATATAAAATTTCAAATTGTTTTCGACCATCCAAAATTATTATATCTTGATTTTATATCTAATTATAATACAAACCTAAGATTATATTTAGGGATCACTAAAGGATGGAATTTTTTTGAGAATGTAATTGTGTAGTTAGTCAAATTCTTATCTTAAAAATATAATCATATTTTTTTGAGATTAATACTTCTAAGTAGAGTTTAGATTTATTTATTTATGATATGAATACAAAAATATAATTATTTGTACACAAAAGGTATTGGGAGGAGCGAGTGTAATAATTATATATGTCAATGCGAATTATTGAACTAAAATTTAAAGTTATTTTGACTTTAGATGGTGAATTTTGATGTAAACTTTGACATGTGTTCAATCGTGGATGGGTAATTTCAACATTAAACCCAACTTGTCATAATACATAGGATATGTTCATCTTGTTTCGAGAAGGATGCTGAGAAATTTTGAAAAAAAAAATTGTGTAGTGAAATTTGAAAGATTTTGATTTTTTCAAAAATATATTTCCATGTTTAGTCTAGTGGTGTAACTAGATTGAAATTATCTCTTACCAGTTCATGTGAAATTTGTGAAATGTAGTGGAGTCATTAATCAATTCTATATATGAAAAATATAAAAGAGGTGCCTTGAAATATCTCAATGTTTTTAAATAGATATATTTAAGATATATATAATAGTATACATAAAGAGAAAATGAAATAAGCATTATTTTATTCAAGAGACATAATTGCATTGATAAATAATGGGGCAGTGGGAGGAATAAATCTAATTATGTGAGATGTCAATACAAATAATTGTCCTTGAATTTGATGTCTAATTAAATATTTTTATGCAGTTTCAACCTTAACTTTGAAATCTTTTTTATTTATTAAATTAGCAGGAAAATAGTGTCCTAGACCCTATACAAAGCATCCCCCAAGGCATAAAGGTCTCAAACATGCCAGAATAAACACATTAACAACACACAATAGACTAAACAATAACCAAATCTGACCTAGTAGGTCGAACACCCTTGGCCCAAAAGTGGGTCTATGAAATATGATTAAAAAAACCTTGCTTCCTCCTTTAGACAATAGTCCAATATGCAATTTTATCTCCATTCCTAGAATTAGGAGATGAAGGAGGTGAAAAAATCTCCAATTCCTCATAAGGGGGAAGAGCCTAGTGGGAGGACATAACAACATTAGCCACAACAACAAATAGTGTACTAACAGCAACAGTCCTAGTCTCAATCATAGCAGAAATAAAAATAATAGAATGAAAGACCCTATTATAGTTCTAGTCATAACAAAGGAATTCCATGTAGCAGTCCTAATAGCTACAAAAGTAGTGGAGGTCCCATTAGTAGTCTAAAAATGATCAACAATAGCAGGGGAGGACCCTACAATAGTCCCAGTAGTAGATGAGTAATGTAGTCAGAGAAGGGGATCCTTCCCATCATTAGAAGGAGGCTAAAAAAAATTGAGTCAAAATCATTGACATCAACACATATCATAAGATGTTCTTGAAGAGCATCCCTCCACCAAGATGAAGCCTAAGGAACCTTCAATCAGGGGCATTTAAAAGCCAAATGGATTGTATTAAATCACCTCTAAAAATGAAACATGATACTTTCGTAATCCAAAGGCTAACACCAAGAGCAATCAACAACTTATAACACAACCTCTATCGAAAAAGGCATAGACAAATCCAAATACACTAAAATACAAGCATATGTCGTGTGAAAAAAGAATGTAGTTGTCTGATCCACCATGATGAAATGGCCCACCAATTTTACAATGCCTTTATAGCAAGATTCACACTAAAAATGAAGAGGTAGATTTGGAAGATGAATCCAAACCAATAGCCTATTTAAGTATTCAGTGAGATAGTTAATGGTGGAAACCCAAGGCTTTAGAATTACTGCATACTACCCCCAAAACCAAGACTAACAATTAAAATTAACATTTTGATTAGTGGCTAAATCAAACCCAAATATAAAAAATCCTTTAGCATATGGATATATTTCTATTTTCCCCTCTAGAAGGGGACACCACTGCTCAAAGATCAAAGTGTCTAAATCTTGAAGCCATGGCCAAAATCTATCAAACTTGCATATCAATCCCTTTGGAGAAAAATATTATTCATTTTTTAACACTTCATCTCCTAAAATCACAATAGGAGGGGGTAGTGCAAAAGGTTTTAGCTTACCCCTAGTCATAGGAGCAAAATGAACAGTCTTCTTCTAGGGATATGAGACTCCAATGTGAACCCTATTGTCAAAAGAGTCAAGATCACTAGAGGAAGAGCTTAGAATGGAAGAATACACCCTAGTCATAGTAGTAGGAAACATCCCAACAACAAATCCACCATGCGATGCATCTTTAACAACAAAACCCCTTGACTCAGATGATGCTTTGATAGTAATGTGATATAACACACCAAGATCCATAAAATATACTATAATAAGCTTAGTAGTAATAGATCTAGGTAGCGTACTGGAAGCTGAACACTTTAAGCTAGACACATGTGACAGAAGAGGAGTGAGAGAGGCTATTTTAAATTGTATAATGGTATTGTTTGAAATCTATTTAAGTTTTCATATAATTTTTTTTTTATTAGTTGAAAATTTTGATCAAAGATTTTGATATCTTGGAAATATGAAAGAATTTGGACCATTTTGTTTTTAGAAAGACTATATGGAATCATTTTTTGTCCAGTCCAAAGTTCATCTCTAGAGCATGTACATGGATGAATTATCAATTATGCCTGACATTTCATTTATGACCATGCTTCAGGGTTTCATTGTGGAGTATTTTGTGTAATTGTGCACTTCTATGGTGTCTTTTTTTTATCATGTCAACCCCATTTGATAGACTCTAGATGAAAATATTTTTTTCATCTCTAGTTATTCTTCTTGGGAAGTATAATTATACTTCGTGGCATGCTTACATGGAGCACTTGCTCACACATAAGAATCATATTCCATTCCTATATCATTCATATGTATCATTACATATTTCATGATTGTTCATTCCAAATTTGTATGGAGGAGGAATCTTAAAACTCCATAAAATTTAAAATCTAAATAATTTTATAAAAGGCAATGTTATAAAACAGAAAAATGTTCTTTAAATTCAAGTCAAATTAAAAGACGTGATTCAAATCACATCTCTTTCTTCTAGTCAAAGCTGAAACTCCATAGTTGACCTCAGAGTAGAGCTGAGGTCCTTTGGGATATGGTAGGCTAGTAGATTAGAAGAGGAGAATAAAAAAATCCTTTAGTGATACTTAATTTCTCATGCAAGTACACAATCTTTGTAGTAGATTGATGACTCTGTAAGAGGTCCTAAGGAATGGGGAACATGTTATGAGAAGAAAGGTACAATTTACTTTTCTTGTGACATTTTAACTTTATGAGTTGATCTTAGTAGTACAATTATTTTTCTATAAAGCTTTGTGACTATAGCGAATAGGTTTCTTTTGTAGATTGATGGTCACTAGTTACTTACTATCTTCTCATGTCCTTAGCATGCCTCTTGTCTCCTAAAGTCTTCCTATAAGATGCCTAAGTATTACTTTCTACACTCCCTTTTTCATTCTCTATATCCCTCATATTTCCTCTTGATAAATATCATTTTGTGTATTGATATTTCCCCTTGGGATTTTATTTGTGAGTTACATTATAAGACCATGGATAGGACCAAGCCATCCTCACAAATTAACACATTTTTTCTTCCTATTACCCACATAATTTGTTACTTGATTGTCCCAATTTTTCCACCTTACTGGTGTTGTTTTTGTGGTTTATAGTGTAAGATCTCAAATAGGACCTGACATTCCTTACAAAAAATTTCAACAATACAAGTCACAAATAAAATTACATGTGTTAAATATGAGATAAGATGTGATTTATTATGAAGTTACACATCATTAACATGATTCCCAGCTTGATTTAGTATGTTTTATGCTTAATTTATTTAGTTTTTGCTCATATATTTTTATTTTATGAATGCATGTAAGAATTCTACCATTTATTGAATTTTTCATAATTCTCAGCTTGAATTAGTGTGATAAATTTAAGAAAAATATTTTGTGAATTTTTTTTCTCTTATACTTCCCAACATGATATAATATAATTGATTGAATCAATTAATTAATTTTTATACCATTTCTACTCTTTGACATACCTTATATTTTATTACATTATTTTCATACTTCCCAATGCGATTTAGTATGATTTTACTTGTTTTAATTTGGAGACTTTCATTTAAAAACAAATTCCCTTTTACCATATTGGTTTACCATCCCTTTATTCTTTATGCTTAGTCACTTTTATTACACATTTCCCAACTTGAAATAGTGTATAATATATTTTTGAATTCTTATATTTTTCCATGTGTTTTTACCTGTTTCTTTTTTAACCATGCATGTGTTCCACATAATGAAACAAAATAAACCACATCTCCTATATTTCTTATAACATATATAACAAAAGCCAAATACATGTGCTATAAATAAATATATCCAAATCTTCCACAAGCAAAACCATAATAATGATAACATATACAATCAACATCAAAATTCCAAAATGATACGTCATATATACATCTCATGCATTTTGATATATTAAGTACAACCATATACACGGCTCTAGTCCTTTGGTTGGGTCCCATCATGTCTATCTCATGGACTAACCACAATGGTTATTAAGGCCTTGATCTATCTCTTTTGAATATTACATCGTAAGGAAGTTATCTAAGATCTCAATCTCTCTCTCTATCCCCATAGATGCATTATCTATACCTTCACCTGAGCTAATTCATTTTAGTTTGTTATATGGGACTGCATCAACTAGGTTTCCATCACCATATGTCCCTACATCATCTATGTCTCTATATCCAAATGTGCAACTATTTCCTTTTCTAGTTCTTACCATGCTTGTATCTTGCTTGCACTCATCAGTACTAGTGCCTACAACCTCTTCCTCTATGCTCGTATCTTCATAACTACCTGCCTTACTAATTTTAACCATCTCACTTGAGCTGGGGAAAATGGTACACTAGGCTCCTTTAATGCATTAGGGTCACACAATTCTATAGTGTCGTATAGGATATCGTGGAGTGATCCCCTCATAAATGACCCCTGTCTCTCCTCTTCATCCTCAATAACACCTACAAAATCACACCTAGAAAAATATTAGATAACTATAATATCTTGCAATATCTATCTACTTCTAGTCTATATTTCAAAATAAAAACTTAGGAAACAATTTAAACATCTCTATTACCTATTTGTGCCTTGGCCACTATGGTCTCACCTTTTGTGCAAGTGCTTAGCATAGTCTCCCCTTCTGCATTACCTCCTAGCAGTTCCTCTATAGGTCAACTCTTAAACTCAAATCCAACTATAATGGCTTGCATATGCCTTAACCTATGTTTGAGTGGTCTGTCTATCATCTAGCTCTCCTATATAGGTCACCTCTTAAACTCAAATTCAACTATAGATGAGATATGCATTCCCAACACCTTTCCCTCATTCCCCTGATAGCTTGGCTAGAATATCAACTAATGAACAGCCAATAAGAAATATATATAAATATATCTATCTAGAACCCACTGACATAGATTAATTTAGTTGATCTGACAACCTGCATATTAATGGGAATAAGAAAAATATATAAATATATACCATGTATGGGAAACCAAAACATTGAAATAGATAAACGAAGGCTAAGAAAATACTTGAAAATATATATTCTAGAAATTAAGCTTTCTACAAATATCAACAATAAGTAAATTAACACAAACTTCTATAAAGAAGCGAGGGTGTCCTAGAAGTAGGAGGTAGGATCTTTCCCCTCCAATTAATTCCCATACATGCTTTGGATGTTCAATACATGATTGAATCTTTGTGAATAAAAGTAAGTTTAGGGTTTCTTCTATGACAAACATATCAATGAACAAGAATTTAATAGAAATGAATTAAAGTTTTATAAAACCCTTCTTTCCTTTTTTTAAATTTTAAATTTATTAAATTATTGAATTATTAATGGAATTTTTATATTATTAGAATAATGCATTATTATTTTTAATATTAAAATTTCAAGAATTATAATTTTCACTTTTTAATTATCTTTAATCTAATATTTTATATATTAATAGTAAATTATTATATAAGTATTATTATAACATATTTTTCTAAATTAACATATATCTTTTACAATAAAATAATTTTAATTGGTTTTCATTTTATGATTTTAAAAATTGAATTAAAATTTAAGTATAAATTAATATTTAATTGTATATATTTTTTTAAAATCTTCCCTAAAATTTTTAAATTTTATGACTCGTATTAATCATAACAATTTGAATCTTTATAATGTTTTTTTTATTATATTGGTAAAAAATAGGATTTAAAGGCCTCATAATCTTATATAAAGGAGAGAATAAAAAAATAAGACAATAAAACTTAAAAAGAATGGATCTACCAATGGCAATTAAATGGGCAGCCAAGATTCCCCTCAATAGGGACTTCTATGAAATACTGAGATGGAATAGAAAGAAATACCTAGGAAACTTCCACAAAGTTTTCATCAAACTAAAACAAAACAAAAGCTCTCCCAAGAGAGCCAAGTGGGTGCACACAGCTTGCATGTATAACAATATATACACGTCCTACTGCCCACAACTATCAAATGAATCACGCCTTGTCTTTTTAGTGCCCCAAACAAAGGATCATGATGGACTCTTGTCTTCTACCATTTTTCTTCTTTTGCACTTTAGTCTACTCCCCCTTATCTTCCACAAAATTCAAGGCTAGAGGTATTAAAATTTCAATATATTCTAAGGGCTGAGATTTATCTACTGCTAAATCCAAAACCAATGGTTATGCCCTTGATGTTATGGAGAAGGTAATAACATCCTTAGCAACAAGGGTTTCTGCAACCAGAATAGGCCCCTTCATTTTCAAAATTGGAGGTTCTACCTTTTGCTCCCACTTTAAATTTTGTATATCATCGTGGTTCATGCTAGGGGGCTCAGGGTCATCTAGAGATGAATCTAAATCATCATTCTTGAATTTGAGGGCATTCACAGTGAGATGGGTGGGACATAAATCTAACGACTATGAAGATTCCTTCTTTTTCCTATGAAGGATGTCCTCTTTAATCAACTGTTCTGTACTAAAATAGCTTTGGTAATGGAACAAAAAGCCTTCATAATCAAGAGGTTGGGATCAATAATGGTTTCCCACTTGCAGAACAATTTTATCAGGTAGATCCATATAGGTACAAGCATTAACCAAAATTCTAGCAAAGGTGGTATGCAAAAGGATAGTAATATCTTGGTGGGTTTGTAGGAATTTAACTAGGGAGTTACCTATGGCTTTGATGTTGGGTTGAAACTAGAACTGGAACTTAATTTAAGGAAGGTGGATCTAGATAGGTATTTTATTTAGGGTTTTGATAAGGTGATTAAAAAGTGGGGAGGGGGACCAGTGTTTCATTATCTAAGGATGGATATTCAAGCTCCAAAATTGATTTTGAATCAAATCCTTATCCTTTACACAGTCAAAAACAACAATAAAAAAATCTTAGCACTGGGGTCATGTCTCGAGATTACCTTGTAAGAGGGGTTGTCATTTTTTTGAGATCCATGCATGGAAGTCTTGAAGTTCATGCCAAAGATTTGTGAATATGTAGATGATGCCATGTGTTGTGAAGAAACTTTCATGAAAAATCACTTTCTTTGTCACCTCCTTATCAAAGACCCCCATAGTAGCAGAGGGAGTAGGGTTAAGATCCACGAGCACAGATCTAGACAATGGTTTGGAGGCTAATTTAGAAAATGATTTAGGTTTTGAAATGGCCATGTCTTCCAACCCCTTAAAGGTGAAAATTCTATCCACTAGGGGAACAAGATCTAGATTCCCCTATAAATCACATGCAACTCTTTGAGAATTGGGCCTATCACATGCAACTGTTTGAAAATTGGAGACTTTTCAGGGAACACCCTCAAGGCATTGAAGGAGAGCCACCTCCCTCTCTGGTGAAGAATCTTATCTTGAGAAAATAGGATTGTAATGATGAATAAAAGCTTTCATAATGTCAAGAAGTTTGGTAAGTCTAGTGTTTCCTTGATAGCTTTGATCTATCACTAGCTCTCTTATAGCCAAGGGGGAAAAAATACTTAGAAACTTTGTCAACAATATTCAACTAGTGGAAACAAGGTTGTAGCTAGGCTCATTGTGAATAAAGGTTTTGTAAATGGCCCTACTATGTCACTCTAAACAATTTCTACCTTATGTTTGGCTCTCGTTACTTTGTCCCTATCATATTTCTCTTCTAGATGCTTTTCATTAATATAGGCATTCCATAGGCCATCAGAGAAATTGACTTTAGGAAACCCTGAGACCATATTTGGATTAATGAGTTGCTCCAAATAATGGTAGTTTAAATGGTCAAAATGTTGGTGTCGTAGTTTGCTCACTTTATTCACATGAGTAAGCAATATAACTGAGGGCTAATCTGGTGCAAATTATGTGAAGGTATATAGCTTGGAATGATAGTTGACCTTCCCAAAAGCCACTATGATGTTAGTATACAGCTCCTTGATAACCATTGAATCAAGTGTGAACTCAACTCGCTACCTTGCACCTATGTGATTGATTTGGTAAACTAACAAAAGATTGGTCGATAGTGAAAGAACACACAGAACATCATCAAAGGTCCCATCACTTACTTCAATCAATCCTTTACCACTAATTTTTTTAAGTGTTATCATCCATGAAAATTGGAAGGATATAACATATCTCTATTTCTAAATATAGATCCTTTGAGGAGTCCATGTGATAGGAAGCACCCATGTCAATAACCCAAGTCAAAGGCTAAGAAGCTACTGAAATAAGTGACTTACCCTTATTTTTACCTTTTTTGTTGTTTTTATCCTTTGCAAAATCTTTCATAGACATGTTCTATGTTATAAACTTAGGAACAATGATGTTATTCATCTCAAACATCTTAGTCAAGGTGTCAATTTTCCTTTTTCATGCACTGAGATTCATCATGCCCAAGTTTCTTACAAAAGTTGCATTTAATTTTCTCTTTCTTAGGTTTCCCACTTGAGGAGGACTCATTTGATTATGCCTTAGGCTTGGAATATAATTTATGATTCTTTTTATCCTCATGATCTAGTTTAGATTATTTCTTTAACTATTTATCATTGTTGGAAGGCTTCTTCTTGTCCTAATTAATAATTAAGACATGTGATTTTGAAGACTTCAGTGCACCCATTTGAACCAACTTTTCTTGCTCCCTAGTCATATCAACAACAAACTCATCAAATGATGACATTTCCAAATTGGATCTAAGTGCACATTTATTATCATAAAATTTAGAGATGAAAACTAAATAGTCATGACCTAGTTTTGTAAGCATGGATATAATCAACTAGTTATCTATTTTCTCATTGCCACATTGTTTCATGGAAAAGCACTTTCTTCCTCACCTCCTCATCAAAGATCACCATAATAGCAGAGGGAGCAGGGTTAAGATCCATGGGTGCATATTTGGACAATGATTTGGAGGCTACTTCAACAAATGATTTAGGTTTTGAAATGGTCATGTCTTCTGACCCCTTGAAGGTGAAACTGCTATCCACTAGGGGAACGAGATCTACATTCTCTTATAAATCACATGTAACTCTTTGAGAATTGGGCCTATCAAATGCAATTATTTAAGAATTGGGGACTTTTCAGGGAACAACCTAGAGGCATTGAAGGAGAGCCACCTCCCTCTCTGGTAAAGAATCTTATCCTAAGAAAACACCATGGTAATGATGCACAAAAGCTTTCATAATGTCAAGAAGTTTTGTAAGTCTAGTGTTTCCTTCCTTGATAGCTTTGATCTACCAGTAGCTCTCTTAGAATCAAGAAGGGGCAAAAAGTACTTTGAAACTTTGTCACCAATCTTCAACTAGTGAAAACGAGGTTGCAGCTAGGCTCCCCTCCCCCCCCCCACACACACAATTTGGAGTTTATGTCTCCAATGCACTGCATGAGTTTGAATGTGGACATTTAAAGGTGACTGCTCTAGCTCCTATGATGCCCAGAAATATTCATGGTTTGTAGCATTATGAAGATGCCATTTGAATGTGGCTTCTTGTTTGTTGTAGATCTAATGAAAGGTGAAATTTTGAGAAAGAGCATTAGATCACATGTAAATCTAACTTGTTTTTCCTTCTGTCTGATGAACCAAGTTCCAAATTTTGACAATATATCCCACCATTCTTTCATACTTAAGATGGGCAGTATTGAGATAGAAATACATGGAAGCAAGGTTAACTTGAGGTGAGGTCCACTCAATACTAAAACAAATAGGGTGATGATCAATAAAAATGTATTAGGGATGAGTGAAACTAGCCTACCCTAAATTGGGGTAAAATAGAAAAGATCGGGCTCAGCCAACAAAGCTCTATTGAGACGTTGAAGCACATCAGATTCTCCCTGTCGAAAGTGGGACCAAGCGAATTAGGGAGAGTTTGAATTCTTCCTTAGATGATGGTTGGGATCAAACATCCTGAGTTTATTGTGCATAATAAACCATGCTTCACATCCACCAGCACACCATTGCATAGAAGAATATTCCCTTTCAAATGCAAGTATATTTTATAGAAAAAAATTGAAACATAAAGGACATCTATTTGTTATTATTCTTTGTAGTTTTCTATCTGTATGCTTAAAACTTGCATTTGTTATAATTTATTAAAAAAATGATTGTAAATTTAGTTTTAAATTTTTATTAAATTTTAAGAATAATATTTTTATCATATCACATTCAATTTTTTTTGAATTTTTTTTGTATTCATTAATATAGATACATGGATATATCGACATTTTTAAATTTAATATCGAAATATTCATTCCATCAAATTTGCCTTGATGTTTATTTCAGAAATATATATTTAAATATAATTTTTAAAAATGACATAAACAAACAGCATATCAATTTATTATTATCTTTACAATTTTCGAAGAGCTATGTAAAGTTTCATGTGAATTTGATATGACCAACCAAAAAAAAATGATTATATTTAATGGAACAAAATAAAAATAAATTTGGTTTTGTATAAGTAAAAAATGTAAGAAAACTATCTTATGGCCATCAAAATCAGCCCTTAACTTGTATTATCCTAAACTTTTCTTTTTTTCCAAACAGTCTGCGAAAATTTTCACATATCATTTAATAAGGTTTACGAAATAGTTTAATTGTATTTTATGGAGAAAAGAATTAAATATGGTCGCATGACCATCTGATTTGTACAAGATATTTCAGTGTTTTTATTCCCAGGGCAATCAATTCATGTAACAAGGTTTGTGCTTATTAATACAAAATATATTATAGTCACGTAATTTTTAAGATTTAATTTTAATTTTTTATAGGGCCTAATTATTCAATGTTTTCAAAAAAAAAAAAGATCAATCTCTCTCTGTGGCATATTACTCATTAGAGTAGAAGTGTCTTTTTTTAATAAATTTGTACATAAAAAATAATGAAATATTAAATGAGTTGTAGTTTAATGGTGAAGATGATGGTGTAAAAAGTGGTGTCTAACTATTTATCATGGGATTCTACTTGGACTGAAATTATATTATAAGTGAATTTGACAGATTTAACTCTTTGTCCTTGTTCAATATTTTTATTCTTCTCAAAAAATTCTATATACATCTACATGATTGTGAATTTTTTCTTTCCAAAGTTTCATTCTTTTATTATAAGAGCAGTTAAAGGTTAACATCATATTTTAAAAAAAATCTACCCTTCTGACCCAAAAATTTGGTTATGTATTCATTTTTTAATGATAGTATGTTATTGGAGGACATGGAATCATTGGATTATTGTAAACAAAATTTTATTAATTATGTTTTATGTTGTCTAAAAATAAATGACTTTAAATTCAATAAATATACTTATTCTTAAGTGAGTTAAGTTTGAATAATGAATTTTGTATGAATAAATTATAACTCCTCATAAAATTTATGTGAAAATAAATTGAAATTTTTAAATATTATATTATTTTAATAATTCATTGTACATATTTCAAAGATAAAACATCTAATCATTATGAAGTGAGATAAGTTAATATGTACTAATTCAACTTACAAACAAATATAATATTTTTAAATAAATATTTATGTTGTTTTTTAATAAATATTTTAAACTTTTTAAGTATTTATTTTATTATGTTATGCAGGGTTTTCAAATATTAATTCAAGGTTTTAGCTAAAATACACATAATGGATGGTATATGATTTTCTTTTTTTAATGTCAGCTTGAGAATAAATACACAAGAATTGGCACTCAATTTATTCCATCATTGCAATGTTTTCCATCTTTTGAATTCATGTCCTTTGGTCGGGGGGAGGTGGGGTACCTTTTATGTTGTCTTTCAATATCATTTTTGACAAGGCCAACACTCCTACCTACATGCTATATTTTCATTATCTTTTAACAATTGGCAATGTATTTTATTTAAATTGAAATTAATGTTGTATAATAAAATATATTCTTTTAATTGAGAACATTTTTCTTCAAGTCAATATATATGATAGTTTTATTTATTGTCAACAAATAATGTAATTATTTTAACATAATTAAATACAACATAAATATCTTATTTAATTTATTCATAATCAAGTATTTGTGAAATTTATTATTATATTATGAATATTTTAAAATAACTTTTAATATATGTTTTGAGAATGTATTTTTCTCATATATTATATACAACTAGTTTAAAATATTTTAATTAATATTATAATTTTATTGATTTTTTTAAATTATATGTTTTGATCTTTTTAATTTGGAATCAATTTCAATTATATATTTTGAATAATGAAATTATTATATCATATTCACTATGTAACAAAATATAAATTAAAATAGAGGAAACTATGTTTATTTAATTAAGAGGATTTTTTCTACAAAATTTTATCATATCTATTTAACATTTTATATATAATTATACTAAATATTTAGTTTAATTTTTATTTGTAAGATTTTAATTTTTAATGATGAATATATTAATATTATATTAAACTTGTTATACAATTTATACAATCTTTTTTGAGAAATTATATTAAATTAATATGGATATTAATTGTAATATGTTTGATAATTTATCAAATAATATAATTTAATTTATAAATATTTGTTCTACTATAATTTTAAAATATTTTCTTTAAAAAACATAATTTGGGCTTCTAGGTAGAGATACACCATGAATATATTCTCCAGTCATTTCAAAATTTACATGGGTTTTATAAAGAATAATTATGTTAATCGTGCATTGCTTACAATTTAATCTTTTATAAAATATTTGAATATTCGTAATTTTTTTTAATAAATTTTAATTTGATAGTGTTAGCATACATATTATTTATAGGTATTAAATTGAAATTGGGGAGTGTTAGCATAGGTATTATTGATATTATTGTTGAATATTTTATAATGTAATAGGATTTTTGTACGAGTTTATGCAAATTGAATGAGTTTATTGTTTAAAAATACACTTATTATAAATTTATATTTAATTGTAATATTGATTATTGTACTTACATTTAACTTTAAATTATTTTAGTTTTATTTGGGAGGTTTATTAATTTAGTCTTAATTTTTCGATAAAAAATATCAATAAGTAATTTTAAATAGAAAATCAAGATTGATTCAAAAATATATTTTTAGTCCAAACAAAAAATATTTAGTAGATAAAATTTTAAAACTTGAAAATAAGAGTTGACTCAAAAACATGTTTAAGTGCTAGAAATGTTGTGGGTGAATGTTGATCTTGATAAAAATTGCATAAATCATGAGGCTACCTATAATAGTTATTATTCCATGTTAGGTATAAAATTTTAACTCTAAAAAAAATAAAAAATGAAAAAGACAAAAAAATATTGCATATAAAAATGTCATATAAATAAATTTATCAATAATTTATAATAAGAGTCTTCATTAATAAAATGAATATATCAATCAAACAAATTAATATATAGTGTGAAACTATTTAAAATAATAAAATGATATCAAAAATTAATAGTAGTTATTTGTTCTTCTAAATGATTACATCTTTACCATCTTAATTGATTAATCACTCATAAATGACATATATAGAAAGAACAAGATGTGAATATGAGATGATTGTTGATAAATTAAAATGCAAAATTATTTTATAAGTATACATAGTCTTTCTCACATGTGATAAAATAACTTCCACATTAAATATATAATAATATTGTGTATATGAAACATCTCATATTTATGAGAAAGCTAGTATTTAATGAAATAATCTAGAGCATTAAATAGATGTTCGTACCACTAGAGGTGAAGTACCCATTAATAACACTCTTTTAAGATAGTGGAAAAATAAAAAAATTAAGATTAATTTTATATATAATATTATGCAAAGGGAATATTTTTTTAAATAATAATTATTTTTAAAATTTAAATTGAATTAAATAAATGTGTTAGTGTCCAGAATTTCACTGAAGTAATTTCGCTCTTATCAAGTTTAAATTCCCAAGTCCTTAACCCAAGTTCTATTTTTAATGTTCATTATATGTCAAGTTTTTAGTTAAATTTGTTAATTCTTAAGTTGGTTTTTACTTAATGCGTGTAAATCCTTAGAGTTTTGGGGTCTTTTGTTTGGACATTTTGCCTAATGGAAATAAGTATTCAGGGTTTTTGTTCATGTAAAAAGTTTAAAGGCTTCTTTTCATCAGGCGAATTATCCATGACAAAAAGGCTAAAAGAATTGCAAAGTTTCATTAAAAGTACCAAAAATATTTTTGTTTCAGCTAAAAAATTTGTACAAAAGATCTGAAGGAATTCCATCAAACATTTTATCTGCGGTAATCATTCTAAAGTTCCATTTCCTTTGGGCATTTTACCTATGCAATAAGTCCAAAAGAATTGAATTGTTTCAAGAAAATGTAAAGTCCTTATTTAGTTCAAACTTTTTTCCCTCGATAAAAATTTTGAGGAGCACTTACCCTTTGGGGATTTTGCCCACACAAAAATATGATGAAATTCATTTTCTTTAAAAGCTTTAAGTCAATTCCTTTGGCAAAAATTTAAGTCCAATTTCATTAAGAAAATTATTTTAGACAAAATGTATGAAACAGTTGTCTAAATGAAGACATAAACGCTAAAGACTCAATTTATTTGATAAAAATGTAAAGAACAATTCATTCGATAAAATTTCAAAAATTAATTTATTTGAGAAAATTATTTTAGACAAAATGTCTGAAATGACTGTCCTGACAAAGACAGAAATCTGAAGGCCAAATTCTTACAGGCATTTTATCCAAGACAAATAGTCTGATAAAGTTCAAATCTTTGAGGAAAAATTTGAAGTCAAAATTCTTTGGAGAAATTATCTCAAACATTTTGTCCAAGATAATTATCTCAATGGATTTTTAAAGATAGATAGTCCTGAAGACAAAAGGCTAAATGAAAGTAGAAGTGTCGAAGATAAAAAATACTATAATAATTGTTTCCAAAGATATAAATGCCTAAGATAGGAATGTTATGGACAAAAAAGGCTAAGTGACCAAAAGCTCTGAATAAATTCATCTAGATTGCATGAGTGTTGAGTTCCGAGGGCATGATTAAAAGTTGAGCAGGTTCTCATCAATCTATGGTACACAATAAAGCATACAGATCCTCAATTGATAGTGCACAGAAGGTGAATATTTCTAACATAACCTCAGGATGAGTGATATAGTGAAAAGTGTCACCATTATAGGAACACTGTCAAAGATCTAATGTTGATAGGAATAGGTCAAAGGATCAAACCACATAAGGTGTTTTAACATGGTACAATAGAACTCAAAGCAATAGAGACTATTGTAAGGTAAAAATCATGCTCAATCTCATAGATTACAATCTAATGATGCACATTTGATCAAGTGAAAAGATGTAATGGTATGAGGGTATAGTTAAAAACTTAATACATGGTTATAGGTTAAAGATAGAGCATGTTCCTAGAGATCGATGGTAAGCATTCAAGTGTACACAATCTGATCTATGACATGTATCAAGTCAAGACTTTTTAGTAAAACCCAAAATGAATGTAGGCTCACCACTTGGTAAGAGTGAATTATCGTGATAGGACTGATAGAGATAGACACACAGAGCCTATAGACTTGCCAAGTGGAACCATTTTGGTACAAGACTTGTAGATAGCCAATGACGTTTGATCCTTCAAATCAAGATCAATGGCACACATTTGCTAAGATAAGCAAATCAAATGGTGCCAGCTGAGATGGACTATTCAAAGGGCTTGAAACTCATAATGAAGTGATATGTGCCCATATTATAACTAATGAGGCTGTTTTGTCAATTTTAGGCCTTGTGAGTGCCATTTTAAATCCAATGTGGCAGCCAATGAAGTGCTATATGGATGAACTTGATGTCCAACCACATATGAAGACATGTAATGTTGAGGTTAGTGTAAATTAAATATATTGGTGAGTAGACATGACATGGTGATACCACATAAGCATATACATCATATTCAAGGACCCTATGCAAGGAAATTGGTTGAGATTTCACCACTAGTAGAAAGTTGACTTGTAAAATTTGCAAAAAAGGAATGGCAACCCTGAGGGTGAAAATAATGGATTTTTTTCAATTTAAAAGTATATGAAGGAAGCCCTAAAAGGCTTGATTTGAAAAAGGAAAAATTTCAAAATGCAAAATGTGAACAACACGTTGGATCCAAAAGGTGAAAAATTAAAAGTGACCCAAGTCTTTTGCATTGTTTAATTATTGTCCTTATCAAAGTTCCTCCATGAGCAAGAAATTTCAAGCATGTAAATCCAAGGTGGGTCCCTCTAGAGAAGCTTGTTAAAAGGGCCATGGATCCATAATAATCTCAAGGAATAAAGGCAAAATCAAGTTGCTCCATGGTGTGCATGAGATGGATCCTAACATATATCCATAAATTTGTATTTGTATATGCAAGTGGTTGAGAGCATCCCTATGTAGTCACACATAGTGAAAAAGTTTTTTCACTCCTATACCATGAATATTCTCCTTCCAGCTCATGTGAAAGCATTTTTCAGTCAAAGAGATCAAAGATTTTATTGCATATCTTTGTCATTCTTTCCATAGGTTGTTAGAGAAATTATTTTTCTTAAAAATAGATGAATATTTTAGGCATGGTAAGGGAGTATTTTCTAGTTCAAACCATCTTGAAAGACATGAAATTTTGTTTTACAATTTTAAAAAATTATGACCCACAGTTCTAAATTTGAGATTGTATAAATATATGGCTTCTCCTCTATTTCAGAGGTTGGTTGTTGGTCATATTTTTTAGGGGTTCCTTTTCTTTAAATCTAAGTTCAATAAAAAACATTTTTGGATCCATTACTAGATATATATTTTATCTCCCTTGATAAGGTGGTTGTAGCTATACAACCATTAACAATCTTTGAGAGCATGTTTATGTCTTCCTTGTCAAAAGAGCAATCTCACCATGCTTTTCCTTATGGCAACATTTTGAAATACTAATGTATGTAATATTTATTTTTATATTAATGAAAATCATTGTGTTTATTTGTTGTTTCCTATAGATGAAATGTAATAACATTTTTTCCAAGAATTGTTGATTGGACATTTGGGTCTATGCTCACTACTAGTTTTCATTTTGATCATAGATTTAGATTATAAACTCTTTCTACATTTATTCATTATAAGTTGTTGAACAACATGTTAGCACACCCTAGGTTTATTGATTTGAAAAGGAAAAGCATTTAATAGATTATTTTTAGTGTATGTTCTAGTCTCTCAGGGATCATTTGGTATTTACTATTATCTTGTATTGAATATTTTTTTGCATCTTTGTTAAGAAATATTGTCATGTAATACTGTAAGATACCCATCTAGTTGGAAATCATCAACACACCTCCCTCCTCCTTTTTTATAATCTAAACTTGTCCTACCCTTTCCTATCCTACAAAACAATAAACCCTTTACATATTATGAGTGTTACTTTCCTTACAAATGCATAATATCTTGCTTATTTAAAATGTGTTTGTAGTTTTTGATTTTAATTATAACATTATAGTCTTTTATTCAACCCCTATTGTAGAAGATTTTATAGAATGAAGATTTTAGTCTCTTTGCCATCTATCTTTAGTAACTTATATATGACTTAGAGTATTTTTTCATTTCATGTGATAACCCTTCATAGGTGAAGTGTGCAAACCTAGTTATGCCTTGGTCATATTTTTTCCTTATGCCAAAAATATCCATGGAGGTTGGATTGCAAAATATATCCATGTGAGAGAGCTACCCCTTATGTCCTCTCACCTTGGTTCAAGGAGAGCCAGAAGTAGCAATGAGCCGACCATACCCTCTATAGGTCCCTCTTAGTCATTTTTTACATATAGTTCATTCTTGATGCAAAACCCTTCCCTGGCTACAATGACATATTTGTAGGTTTCTCATCATCATTTGAAATTTTTTTCAAGTGTGAAAGGTTGAGTGATATAGGTGTACAACTAGGAATCAATACTTATCTGACATCATTGCCAAGTATAATTATTATCACCCATATTGTTGGGGAGTCTTGCAGAGAGATATAGTTGATTTCTTTAAAAATGTTCTCTAACTCTATTTGTATTGATTTGATTATCTTTGGTCCATCAACATCACCAACACTCTCATCTAGTGGCATTCTTAGGGACACTTCTTACCCATGTTATCTAGGACTCTTGCAAAGATCTATAAATAACTTATTTGAAAAGTTCTCTACCCATCTAGTTTATTCTGATTATCTTTGGTACGTTAACATCACCATTCATCTGGTACTTTTTCAGAGATAATTTTTATCATATGTGTTGTTAGTGACTCTTGCAGATAGTTGTAAGTAACTTGTTTGAAAAGTTTTTTGCTTGTCTCTACTATTCTGATTATCTTTGGTGCATCAAAATCACCACTCATTTATCATCGTTGCTAGGGACAAGGATTATCACTCGTGTTATCAGGGAATCTTGTAGAGAGATATTATTATTTCATGTTATGAAGTTATCTATTAATACTACAGTGATTTTATTATTTTGGACATCAACACTACAATATTCCACAAGGGATGTGCCAAGATTTATTAAGGTTTGAAAATTGAATTTAGTTGAGTTTATTGCATAAAGATTTTAACATTGCATGTTGAGAGGTGTTTCCTCCCTCTTAAACATTATTATAAAAAATTTAGTGTCTTTACTCTCTATCTAGTTAATCTTCAACAAGTTTGATTTCAACATGTATCATAAATGGTTTATTAACTATTATATTATATAAGATTGATTCTAGTGGCGACTCTGAATTTATTTTTTGGTTTGAAGGAAGATTAGTGCCTAGTTCTAAATATTATTTTTTTAGTTTCATCTTTGAGTATTTTTATGCTTAAGAAAATGGAAGGGCTGAGATCATCCTTCAAAGGTGACTTGTGAAGACACCTTGTTTCATCACTATGTTTGCATCAAATAAGAGGGAGACAAGTTTGGTGGCCTATTGAAGGGAAAATTTAATCTTCAAAATAGTGTCCTAATTACCAAGATTCTGATAATCGTATTTTTTTTTGAACTCCTCATTGTCAAGGATTTTCATATCTCTCTTAGTCACTTAGAACAATATAGTCTCATTTACTATGTGACTTATTCTCAACCATCTCAATCCCCTCCTAATCTTGATCAACAAAGTCTACCTCATTCACCCCCTCACATCCCTTTGCAAGTTATTTTTGAACCTCTAATTGAACCAATCATGAGGCATAGATATCTAGATGACAATGAACATCCTACATTTTGCGTTCCCAAAATCAAGCCTATCAATTTAAATGAAATGGAAAACTACCCTAATGAAGTCCTAAATGAAGTTAGAAAACACCTCCCAAAGTTTCAAGGGAATAATACAGTGAGTGGTGATCAACACCTGAGGGAATTTCATAATATTATTAAAGATTATGATGTTTAACATGAGGATGTGTGCATTAAGTTGTTGTGCACACATTGGAGGAAGATACTTGTGAATGGTTTGATTCTCTTCAAGATGGATACATTGATTCATGGGAATAGATGTAGAATGTCTTTAGAATTTAGTATGGTTCTAGGATTGATCCAAGAATTCTTTTGGTTAAGTTTGAAAACATTAGAAATAATTCTAATGAGTGTGTGAAAGAATTCAATACATGGTTCATAATAACTATGATGCGGTTGCTTGAAAAATTAGGCCTAGTGATATAGGTAACAACATGTTTGATAAAGTATTACAATGCCTTTGACATGAAGGCTATGTAATACTTGAGGGAAAAGTCTCTTACTAAGGTTGGCATTCAATATGGACATCCAAACTGAGAATAACATAAAGGCTGTGGGAAAGCTCATGAGTAAGTAGCCTGATGTGAAATTGGTCAATCTTGAAAAGACATAGTTCACTAAGATATTCAATCTTGAGGAGATTATTAAAACTTTAGCCTCCATTATTAAAATAAAATGTTATATAAGTTGGCTAAATCTGAAAAGGGGATCACTCATGTGTCTATCAGTCAAGAGAGGGCTCTAAATCAAAATCAATCTTAAGAAATTCCTACTTTCCACTATCAAGATAATGATAGGGGGAAGAGGCCTATTCATGAAGAAAGAATGGATTGAAATGAGGATAGAGGGGATGGAAAATGATCCTTTAAATGCCAAGGTAAATGTTATTTATTGGTGTGACAAGTTCTTCCTTACACATCCCCCATGTGATACAACTAAACCAATTCATGAAGATGCAAATGAACTCGAGTTTGCTTCATCCAGTGATGATATTTTAATGTTCAATTAACAAATCCCCTAAAGTGAGATGACTACCTCCACAGACATGTTGAGTGATACTATTGTTGATTAATTTTGGAATTAAATTGAGAAAGTGTCCCAACTCCTAAATTTTCTTATGATTTTAATATGGTAAAATCATATGAATTGACCATTCATGATTTTGATTTATTATGTACTATGATGATTAAAAAATATGATGGAGGATTTTTGTTAGTTGAGGATAGGTAGCTACTAATTAATGTGGTAATTGCTCAAGAAAAAGAGTATCACTTGAGAAGTAAATAACAAGTTATTACTCCTCAAGGCACTATCTCAATAAATCCAAAGATAAGGGATGTTAACAAGGATACTAACAAAATTACATCATTCCCTAAAAATTCAAAGACAGTACTTGTTTCCCAATTTGCTAAGCCAAGAGGTGCTTCAGCCAAGAATAGGGCACCCATATTTTCTAGTATCCCTAAGGGTGTCAATGAGTTTAAATAAAATCCCCTTTTGAAGGTTGTTATTAAAGATTTAAATCCATCATAGTCTACTTCATTTCAGACCTTAAGTGACTATAGTCCAATTGAAGGTGTTGTTACCCTTCCACCAAATACTCTCCTTCATCAATATAACATATGTGATATGGTCTAAGTGTTTAGCCAACTCAGAATCATTGTTCTAATTATTAAATTATTATGAATACCTAAACATAAGAAGATGAAATTTTAATATTTAGAATTTGGTGAGAGATCCAATGCAAATGAAATGGAGTTTCCCTAAACAACCCCAAAAATTGATGAAGATTCAGAGGAGGTTGTTGAACTAACCTTGAAGGTTTATTTGGAAGCTACATTGGTAGAAAGTCATCTAAATGTTGATCCATTTTATATAACCCTATTGATTAATGGTCTGATTGTTCACAACTATATGTTTGCTTTTGGTACTTCTTATAATGTGATGCCCCTATATGTCCTAAATGAAATCATAGTTAAGATTACGTTAGCCTTTGGTAAATGTTATGCTATGGAATCAAGAGAGGTATAAGTTGCTAGACAAGTCAAAGGTTTGGTGGTATAGTTGGTAGTGCATCTAGTTAAGTATTCGAATATGAATGTGGTGGTTGTGGACTACCTGCCTATGTTGGGGATGTTATTGTCCCCTAGATGTCCTACTAACATGGGTCAAAGTATGCAAATGGACCTTTTCTATTCCACTAAACCTTTGGAGGGTAAGATGGTTAAACTTTATAGAGAGTCAAAGATGCACATGCAATTGAAGATTTGAAACGTGCTCTAAATGAAATATTGTACACAAATGTTGAATTAGGTAAATTTTGTTGGGAATGTTGATACAAGTGAACAACATGTTCTTCATGATATTGAACCTAACAAAGAAAGTGCAATTTTGAAGATGTTTTTTGATGGGGCTTACTCCAATCTTTGAAATAGAGCTAGGGTTATCTTTTATGCCCCCAATGGTAAATGTTTTATGTTTTCTTTTCAATTGTTATTTGAGTGCATGAATAATAATGCTATATATGAGGAACTTTTACTTGATCTACGGATTGCCCATGAATATTGAATTAAACATTTGATTCTTAAGGGTGACTCTAAGTTATTAGTTAAATAAATCTATAATTCTTATGCCACCAAAAATAAAAGGTTGAAATAATATAAGAATGCTATTTGAGATTTGCTCAAATTATTTGATGCATTCAACATTTATTATCATGATAGAAGTTTTAACAAAGAAATTTTAGACTTGTAGGGTTAGGTGCTTATCTTGATATTGTAAATATAAGCCCTCATTATTGGTATCAAGTTAAAATGCTTGTTAGGTCTTTAGTCCCAAATAATGTTCATAATTAGTAGTTTTTGATGATAATGATCAGATCAAAAGGTTTCTAAATTATGAATCTAAAATTCATGATCTATTCATAGACTTGGAATCTATGGTTCAGGTTTGTAATAGAAAATAAACCTTGCTTGGGATGGACATTATTTAGCTAAAGACAAACACTTTACCTAGAGGATTGGTATGTTTGGAGGCATCTTTTTATATAGATGATAGAATCAAATAAAGAGTCTCAATCATCTCAAAATACATGACTGATTACAAATTGGGTTCTCATGAGAATCTGAGAAAGGTTTGGTTAGGTACTTACCTGAGTGGGGCTAAGACATAAGCTTACAAGTAAATATTAAGGAAGTACTAGGATTATTTAGAATGGTCTTATTCTAAGCTGAAAGAAAATAAGAAACATTTATTCTAGCATGTCATCCCATTTTAGCATGATAACAACATCCACTACAACCAAGTTGTGGTAGAGGAATATGAAAGATCCAAGACTACATTCACTACACCTTGGGGGCACATATGTATTTATGAGGATGCCTTTTAGGTTGATGAATATTGGTACTACATTCTAGTTAGCTATGAAAGTTTTTTTAGAGGGATAATTAATAAGTTCTTTTCCATGTATCAAGATGACATTATTATGTACTATTGGACTAGAAATAAATATTTAGAGCATCTAGAAAGAGTGTTGATTAGATGTAAGGAGTTTGGTATTTCACGTAATCCTAAGAAGTGTCACTTCAAAGTACAAAAGGCCAAGTTACTATGACATATAGTATACAAGGATGGTGTCATGATTGACCTTGAAAGGATCAAAGCCATTGAAAAAGTGCCTATCCCATAATCCAAGAAGGGAATTCAATCCTTCTTTGAGAAAATTAGCTTTGTAAGGTAGTTTATGTCCAATTTTGTAGTGATTACTCTTTCTATTACTTCTATGTTGAAGAAGGATCATACCATTAAATGGGAGGAGACTGCTATGCAAACATTCAATGACATCAAGGTAGATTTAAAGTTTTCTCCTATCTTGGCCATCCTTGATTACACATAGCCATTTCAAATATTCTCTTTTACATGATACAATACTACTACTACTGTTCTTTTGCAAAATAATAAAGATGATCATGAATAGCCCATACCTTTCTTTAGAATAGCTATGCAAGGTCCTAAAATGAATTATAATATCGTGGAAAAATATTTTTTCACTCTCTTAAAGACTATTAAAATGTTCAAGCCTTATATTCTGAGTTCAAATATTATTACCTCAATTTTACACACCATGGTGAAGAAAAGTTTAACTTAGACTGATGTATCAAGAAAGATATGCTATTGGATCAACAAGTTACAAGCGTATGGCATGGATATTCATACCATCAAGTTATTAAGAAGGATGGATCTATCCAAGCTTAAGGCTAAGACCAATTTGCAAGTTGCTGAGGTAAACACTATTATTTTTAATGTTGATGATTCATTGAGTCAATTTAACATATATCCATGGTATAGAGATATTATTTACTACTTGAAAATTTTAAATTGTCCCCTTGACTTGGATAAGCATCAATAAAGAACTCCTGAGCTTGTTTCCCAAAGAGACCTCTTGATTGAGAATGGACTAGCATGGAAGAGTATAGATGGGGTTCTCTGATGATGTGTGCTAGAAGAACAAATTTCTAATGTGATTGATGACTTACATAGTGTATTATGTGGTCACAATTTTGTACCTAAAGTTACAACTCATAAAATTATGAGAGATGGTTATTGGTGGTCATCATTGTTCAAAGATGTTGCTCAAAAAGTCAGAAAGTGTGAGAAATGCCAGCACTTTGATAGGAGGATGAAATCTTTAAATTCTCTTCCTATATATCCTGTGATGATTAAAGGCTCACTTACTTAATGGGGAATGGATTTTATACTAACTAAATGATAAAATGGGTTGAAACAATCCCTACAAAGAAGGTTACACACCAGATAGTCATGGATTTTTTACTAAATTAGATTATTTATAAATTTGGTGTGCCTATAAAAGTTATTATTAATAATGCCATGAATTTCAAAATTAAAAATTTAGTGGAAAATTCAAAGAGTATGGTATTGAATTGATCGATGCTTCCAACTACAATCATCAAGGGAATGGGCAAGCAGAATCTAGTAAGAAGAACCTGGTCAAAATCATTTGGAAGCAAATAAGAACAAATGGGATGAATATATGAAGTTTGATTTATGGGATGATAAGATTATGCCCAAGAGAACTATATGAAAAATCCTTTTGATCTTGGTTATGGAACTCATGTTGTCTTGCCTCTGAATTTTATGTTGCCAACCTATCATCTCATGTAGCAATTAGAGGGTGAGGAGAAAGTCAACCAATATGAAAATAGAATCAACCAAAGTATTGAGCTTGATGAAACTTGAAGATAAGCTCATGAAAGACACCTAAGGTTCAAATAAAAAACTCAAGAAGATATTTCATAGGAAGGTCACTCTAAGAACCTTCCAAGGAAGTGATCTGGTTGTATTTTGGGACAACAAGCATGAAGAGAAAGGAAAACATGGAAAATATGATGCCTTGTGAATGGGTCCTTATTCCATTGACTTTCAAATTAAGGAGCATAATTTATTATTGTGAAATACTTTAGTTGTAAGTCAATGGAAGACATCTGAAGCAATTCCTCGATTGACTTTATCTACAACTATATACATAGTGTATAGTTTTATCCTTTGTTATTTTATCGCTTTGTTGACCATCTACTTTAGGCCTTGTTTGTATAGTTTTCCTTTATTTTTTATTGTGTATGCATTTCTAGATCATCCTAATCTATTTTTTTTAAGTATATCATATTTTTTTAGCCTTCATAAGTGTTTCTGATAAAATGTTGATTCTTGACTCTGTGACCCAATGGATTGGCACCTAGTCTAGTATTTTGGGGTTCTTTACACACCCATAAGGGGTATGCATCCTCGTGTCAGAGCTAGTGATAGTGCCCAAAATTACACCAAAGCAATTTGGCCCTTGCTAGTTTTAAATGCCGAAGTCCTTAGCCCAAATATTATTTTTGAATGTTCATTATATGTCATGTTTTGGGATTAAATTGGCTAAGTCTAAATTTGGTCTTTACTTCATGTGTATAAAGCCTTAGGGTTTTCAATTTTTTTGTCAAGATATTTTGCCTAACAAAAATAAATATTAGATATTGTTGTTCACGTAAAAAGTCTGAAGGCTTATTTTTGTTAGGAAAATTGTCTGTAACAAAAATTGAAAAAAATACAAAGTTTTAAAAAAAGTGAAAAATCCAAAACAATTCCATCAGACATGTTGTCCATGGAAAAAATTTTGAAGGTCTATTTCTTTTAGGTATTTTGCCCATGCAAAAAGTCTAAAATAATTGCATTGTGTCAGGAAAATGTAAAGTCCTTATTTATTTTAGACTTTTTATCAATGACAAAAATTATGAATGGCACTTGCCCTTCAAACATTTTTCCCACACAAAAATCCTAATCATAGTCATTTTACTTGGCAAAAACATGAATTCATTTTCTTTGGCAAAAAGTCAAGTCTAATTTTTTAGGGAAATTATTTTAGATAAAATGCTTGAAACAATTCTTCCAATGAAGGCACAAATGTCAAAGACTCAATTTCTTTCGTAAAATTGTAAACTTTTATTCCTTTAACAAAAATACAAAGATCAATTACTTTAGGCAAATTGTTGTCCTGATGAATACAAAAATCTAAATGATGAGTTTATGTAGGCATTTTGTCCATGACAAAAGGTCTGATAAAGATCAAATATCTCTAAAAAATTGTGAAGTCAAATTCTTTGAGAAAATTGTGTGAAATTTTTTATCTAAAATAATTATCCTAATGGAATGCAGAAGATAGATAGTCTAGAATAAATGTTACGAAACAAAAGTCCCAAAGACCAAAGGCCAAATGAAAGCAAAAGTGTTAAAGATAAGAATTCCACAACAATTGTTGCCAAAGATAAAAATGTCGAAGATAAGAATGTTGTGAACAAAAAAGGCCAAGTGACTAAAATCCATAAATATATTTTCCCAAAATTGCATGATTGGTGAGCTTATTATGCTTGATTAAAAGTTTAGTAGATTCTTGTTGATTGATGATACGTAGTAAAGTGTATAGATCCTGATTGATAGTGTGTAGAAGGCCAATGTTTCAAATAGATCCCCATGATGAATGAGATGGTGAAAAGCATCACCATCATGAGAACCCTATTATAGATCCAATGATGAGAGGGATAGGTCAAAGGGTCAAGCCTTATAAGGTGTTACCATGCAATATGATGTCACTTAAAGCAATAGAGACTATTCAAGGAACAAATCATGCTTAATCTCATGGATTGCAATCTGATGATGCACATTTGATCAAGTAAAAATATATAACAACACAAGTGCATAGTTAAAAGGTCAATACATTGTCATAGGCTAAACATCAAGCACATTCACAAAGATTGATAGTATGCATTGAAGTGTATGTAATCTTATCTACAATGCATATTAAGTCAATACTTTTCAACAAATCTTATAATGAACATGGGACCACTAATTGGTAAGAGCACATTAGCCTGACAAGATTGAAAGAGCTAGATACAGAGAGCCTCTAGAGCTATCAAGCGGCACCATTATGGTACAAACACTAGACAAATTGGCCTAAAATAAATTTACCTACATTATGTGTACCATGGTGAAGGCAAATTAGCTTTCCATGAAACATTAATCTAGAAAAACAAGTTGAATTCTAAGGAATGGACATAAATTTTATTTACTTTATCGATTTCCTTTTTTAAAAAAGGTTTTAGCATATCATGAAATACTGTAAAAGCTAAAAAATATTCCTTACAAATATAGTTCACTTAGGCACTATAAAAGTTAGAGTTTAATTAATATTCCTTGTGAAAATAGGTGAAACTAAGTCAATATTAAATTGAGGAATTAAAAAAATATATCTCCACAAATTAACATAAACAAATTATCTCCCTCTCCCTTATTTTACTAGAGCATATCAATTAACAAAATACATAAGAATGAATTACAAATAAGTGAATAGCTACATATGGGTGCTCCATATCTACCCCTCAATTCAAATTTATGGCATAAACATTTGATATTATTTTTAGTCCTAGAGGGAGACTATTGGCACAATTTTCCTTTAACATGTTATTACAATTTCCTATTTTATCCTATCAACTAATTCCATTTTCAGTGCATGTCCTCTTGTTACCTACTATTATAGGATTTTACAAAGTTAAGATGGATGATTTTTAAGGATTACAATATGATATTTATTTTGTTATACAATGATTGGCTGGAATATTTATGAGACAGAGGGCCTCACATGATTCAAGGCAAGCTCATTTATTTATGCCTACCAATTCCAAAATTGGTTCCCTTCATGCTAGCCATCTACCAGATGTTGCTAATACTTTGATGCTTTCATTGAAGAGTTTTGGTAGCAACCAATGTGGGCATGCATATAAAATTATCGGCATGGGTATGGTTGTAGCTTTGGGTGGGGCTTCTCTTTACATTCTCAAAAATAGATAGATATACCATCTATTCTACATCTAGATCTAAGCTGAGCCAATGATGCCATTCCATACTTGTGATGAGATAGTAATGCTTTCCATACTAATCCACTAATGCATTCCATACCATTCCATTCCACATACTTTATTACTGTCAACAACCTATTGGCTTCTCTTTACATTCTAACCCTTAATGTTTTTATAGGTAAAACATGACTTGGTGAGCTTTGTTTGCCTTCCTCTTTGATTAATAATATGGGAAATAGAATTAATATTCAATGCAATATTTAAGGGTTGAAAATAGTAGAGATGGGTGCTTTTCATTTATCAAGATAAGAATGCTTTGGTTGGTTGTTATCGTATTTCTCATATTAGGTGGCCACATTAATGGTCTAACACTAGATGGTATGTTAACAACTCAAGCTTCCTCCTTTTTGATATTATAATTTTTTTAATTTTCTCTTCATTTTCAATGTTTCAGGAACAACAATGATGAAGTCTGGAGAAAAACTAAATGACACTAAGATGTTGATAAGTAACTAGAAAGCATCTGATACAAACCCATATGGGTGGAGGGGAATTTTGAAAGTTTTCTTCTCCATCTCATATTCCTCCAACCATTTTATGTTGTAATTTTCATTACATAAATTAATATAACTTATTGTTTTCATTTTATCATCAATGTTTTATGGAAAATATTTTTAGGTTTTTTGGAAATAATTTTTTTCTCTCTATACAATTGCTAAGCTCATAGTAAAGCAAACTATCGAGTTGATATGAGTAACTTATTTTTTTGTTTAGATTAGTTTTTCTTGCCTATCAAATTCATAATGTTATCACCTATCTTATATTTTATGCACCTAGATGCACACTATTAATCTTAGATTAGTGAACGTAGTTGTTGAATTTTGTTTCTTATTTTTCCCTTTTATTGATTTCATAATGATTTCTATCTGGCCTAGTATGCAACACACCAAGAATGACACTAAAAAACTTCACCTAATAGTATTTGTTGTTCCAAGACTCCCATGGATATTATAGGAGTTTAAGGAATGTTTTTTCTCTCAAACTTGAGTTCATTTTTTGCATCTTCAGCCAAGGAACAAATTTTTGGTAAACTACGGTTGTTATTTCTATAAAACCTTGACCCTCTTCATAGGTTTTGTTGATGATTAACTGAGGTTTAATGGTTTTGTGTTTGATGCCAATTCAAAGTATGTAACCTGAAATTATTGTAGGAAATTATAAAAAAACATTTAACTAATAAATGACTCCAACAACTGCAAGATATTACTAGGTTTTTATATATGGGATTCTCCTAGGTTCGATGGGAATTAGTGGACATGGGAAAAAATATGGATGCATTGTATGGAAGGAATACCAATGGGAATATTAAAGGGGACATCAAAATAGCTTTGTTTCCCAAGAAGTAAGAAATGTTTACTTGAATTTCTCATTATTATGAGCATAATGATTTACATTCATCGTAGTTAATTGTGAGAGAATCCTTAATATTTTATACATTTATTCCTCTTCCAGAAGAGGTTGATAATACTATGAAAATTGTATGTCCACCAAAATGGTACATTCAAGATCTATTTTCTTTTATTTAGTAGAATTTTTGTGTCTCATTCTAGTAATGTTTAATGAATTTCACTGACATGAATAGTTATCAAATTACATACCTTTGTTGAAGAGATCAATTAATTTGTGAAGTTAGACAACTTAAGAGATACATTTATTGGAATACCTGATGTAACTAGTTTTTCAACTGAACAAATATAATGCTTAACAATTATTATTCAGGTTTTTAGAAATCCATGTATTATTTTCACAGATTAACCAACTTGTAGACTATATGCCATAACAACTAATATTATTATGTGAATTGTGCTTAATATTACAAGTATAGAAATAAATTTTGTCTATGCCATCCACCAACTTAGCATTAATATATTTGAATCATCAGTTGTAAATCAATGAATATTTATATTCATTGGTGTTTTTATTGACATTTATATTAAATTTATAGGTGTTTGATTTAGTTTTATTGTAGGTTCTATAAATGAAAATAGGAGGGAAAAACATAGATACATGACTCTTAGGTCAATACTCTCACAATATAATTTAATACTTTGAGGTGAGTTTATTTTTTAAGGAGGTAGAATAATTAAAAATCTAGAGAATGAAGTTGAATTGATTGGCTATCTAGATCAATCATGTCATATGGATTGATGAATAGCAAAAAGTATTTTATGAATTGTAAACTATAGAAATCCATACCTTTTGTAAACTGCATTGAACTAAATGGTTTAGATGTTATTTTATCCCCTCTATTCTGTTTTAACTTTTTACATGTCATGTACAATAATTTATCCTATATTAATTTATGGTGCATAATATATTTTAGTTATTTTTTGACATTCATAAAACCTATTTATATATTTACATAAAACTTTTTTTATGGAAGATGCTAACTAGATTATCTCTATGCAAAAATAATAATAATAATAATGTTTATCGAAATCATTTCATGCATTTCATAAATTTTTTAAATAATATGAAATGTATGGAATGATTTGGATGGAATTTTTGACATCATTTCATATGGTTTGGGAAATTATATGAATGGTATGGAATAATTTGGGTACACTTAAATTTTTTTGATATTTATCCAAAATACAAATTTATAAGCCAATAAGCTACTTCCTTTTATAAATAGACTAGTTATTGAAATTTTAATGAATAAAGGTAAATGACACTAACAATGCAAATGTTTTTCAATTGGCACATTGCTCTTCACAAAAACAACTTGTAGGTTTTGATTCCACCAAAAATTGTAGCAAAAGCCTTTGATTCTTTGCTTTCTACTACTATAAGGTTGAATCAATTATGTTGGAAAGAATTGAATTGGTTGGAAACATTTAGTATTGGCACCAAGCAATGAGTTTCCCAATGTGTTATAGATGTTAAAATAAGAATACAAAGGCCTTGCTTACCACATGCTAGGGCAACCTGCCAAGAAAACATTAGCTTGTGACACTAATTTGTGTCATTCCCTTATACAAATTGAAAATATATTTAGATATGAGGATTTCAAGGTCAAGATACCCCTAATCTTTAACTTTATTTATCCAAAAGTTTAATTTCTCTATCAATGTAGTTACCTTGAAAGTGTGATCAGTCTGAAAGCTATTCTAAATAGCTTCAACTGTTGTTGCCTTTAGAAAATAATCAACTTCAAAATATCATATTGGATCCAAATTTCAAGAGCTTGTGTGAATCATACTTTCATGTCATGATGAATAAACAATGAATTCATTGTAAACCTTGCCTATTTTCAAGAATTTTTGTTAGTGATAATTTAAACAAATCTCATCTTCATAGATATTTTTACAAGAGGCCTATTATACAGTTGAAAATTTATACATGTCTATTGTTTTAGGGCTTACATATACTTCTCAATCATTTATCAGAGATTTATTTCTAAAATTTATTGATTTTTGCATGAAAATAGTCATCATGGTTTATCTTTCATGGTTTCACCTTATGAACTATTAGAATTTGTCCAAGGCTTTCAAAACTAGATCCACAGATAATAAGCACTCTATAAACTACCCCATAGGGACTTACCACTTTATGCCCATTATTAATCATGCTGAGAACCCTAATTACATTTGATATATTTTATAGTAAAGTGGGGTTGGAAGGGAGTGGAAAGAAATGGCAAGAGTAAGTATAATTGACTGATGTCAATTGAAATTGATGATCTTAAATCTCAAATTTATTTGATGTGGGATGTTTTTAATTTAAACTTGATGCCTATTTCACTTTGATATAATAGTTAAATTTTTTATTTGAGGTTATCCAAAATCATGAGATCTTAGTCCTATATCAGATTTTGGAACCCATTTTCATCGAAAATAATTTTTATATTATAAAATAAGTATGAAATTAGATTCATGTATCATTAATAGATGGAAAATGTAATGACATAGTTTGTCTAAATTTTATCCAAAAAATATAAAATATGCCATCAAAATTTATATCTCTAGCCAAATTTTAGATTTATTTATTTATTTATGATATGAGTACACAAATATAACTATTTGTAGACAAAAGGCATTGGGAGGATCAAGTTCAATAGGTGGATATGTTTATGAGAATTACTATACTTAAATTTGATGTTCATTTGATTCTCATTGGTGAATTTTGATTTAAAATTTGACATGTATTCGACCATGGATGGGTAATTTCAATATCATATTTAACAACCAACTCACCATAATACATAGGAGATGTTCTTCTTATTTTGAGAAGGAAACTAAAAAAGATTAAAATGTTTTTGTCTATAGTGAAGTTTAAAACATTTTGATTTTCCCAAAAAATATATTTCCAAACTCAATCACCAGTTAATGTGAAATTCATGAAATGTAATAGTCATTAATCAATTTTGTATATGATAAATATAAAAGAGGTACCTTGAAATATCCCAATGGTTTCAAATTGTTACATTTAGGATATATATAGTAGCATACATAAAGAGAAAAATGAAATAAGCATTATCTCATTTAAGAGACATTATTGCATTAATAAACAATGGGGCATTAGGAGGAATTAGTGTTGTTGTGTGATATGTCAATAAAAATAATCAACCTTGAATTTGTTGTGTATTTAAATGGCATAAACCTTAAATTCCAAATCCCTTCAACCTTCATATGAAATTTAGTTTTATTAGTTGAAGATGTTGATTATCAATTTTGATATCTAGGAAAAATGGAAGAATTTGGACCATTTTTTTTCTTTAGATATATTATTTACACTATAATGTAATATTACAGAATGATTGACATCACCTAAGACTAGTAAAAATTAAATGGAGGAGTTGATCAACTAATGGAATCCTTAACAATCATTACTAAAATCCATTGGTTCTTAGCCAAACTATTTTACCAAGTAGTGTAATGCATTTTCACTTCTATGTTAAAATGAAAGATCAAATAAATATAATCTACTAAGGAAAATTTTTACCAAAATTATTTTTCTAATATACATTATAACTATGGGATTGGTGAACCCACTCCTGATCTAAAACACAAGTGAGGTTTGTAATCATTATACCCCCACTTTTACAATATGCCAATATATGTCCCTTGTTGTAGGTATTCTAATCATTGATGGGGTTTGAAGCTTTATTTCCACTATGTCAATTATTTTTTAACATTGTTGAATACACAGGGTATTAATTAGACTGAGTTGTCTTAGTGGATACAGTTATAATTATAGAAAATAGATCAAAAAAATGGAATCCTTGATTTTAACCTATGGATCACATGAAAATTCAATGTGGGTGGCTACGTGGATCATGACAGAAAAAACACTCATAATGGGTATTGAAGTATGAGCATGAAGAATTTGTTGATCAACACATATTTTTCTTCCTAGGTCATTTGGCATTGAATTGACTTTGTTTTAGTATCAATATGTCCCTATGTTATATATAATAAAAGATATAATTTCTCTTCTTTACACTTATCCATGCATGTCTTCTTGACATAGATTCATGACTTTAACTTTTGCATTATTTTATTTATTTAGTGGTTATCATTGAAATTACCTTTTTTTCATGTTTGGTCACTTCTTACATAGCCAATTTTTAAAGTTTTTGGTTAATGACTTGTAGTAGGCATTCCCATTATTTTCAATATTGAAATTTTTAATTTTTCATAACTTGTCAATTAGTCATGTTCTTCATGCAAGTAGACAACCAATCATATCATAAATCATTATCACATTGCAACATTGATTTTTGAATGTTTTTATTTATCAATAATCCAAATCAACCCATTTATGCCACTTAATATATTTTTGTAGTGTCATGACCTTATAGATGTGAAAATGAATTGCAAAAATGGCTAAGTCTAAATATTGTGAAAAAATTTGAGATTGCTACTTTTATAACGTGAATTTATTGACAATATAGATTTATGTATTTTTTCAAGTTTTCCTATTTAAAATGTATGGCTTGACTCCTTCATGTCACCTTGCATAATCTCCCATTATCTCACTCTCTTGAGCATGAAGAAATTCAACATAACTCCTAAAATTTGAGGGATCTAGAAGCAATCTCTACTAGACACACGTAAGATTTTCAGAAATTCATTGATTTTAAGAGAGGAATATCAACTGGATTTCAAGTCTAGTTACAAAAATATACAATTTCTGAATTTAGGAAAAAACATAAAATGATATTAAATACTAATCTTAGACCCTCACAAGGTCATATATAGCCTTCAAAAAATATTAAAAACATCTGATAACTTGAAATCCCAATTATGGATGCATTGAAATTTTTGACATGGTCATTTTGGCACAAACATGGGATGAAACAAAGTTATGGATCCAGATTCACAGCTTCTAAAAGTTTGTGCTCTTTTTCTACATCATTCTCCTCTAGTTTAAAACAACTTAGGTCCTTTCAATTTATCTTATTATATTGGTGCCATTTGTTGTTATCAATCTTCTTCAACTCCCATTTTGTAATCCAAGTGATGTCTTCCTTTTGCAATCCTTTCCATTGTAGTAAATACCTCGCATAACTTCTTTTCCTTGTATTTACTATCTTCTTATCCAAAACATGTACTGTCATTTATTTCTTCTTCTTTGGCACCTATTCCTGCCAATGTACTTCTTCATATTTCTCACCTTCACCATCCTCCCCATAAAATCATATAAATATGAAACATTAAGCACTAGAGAGATATCAAAATTATGTTTTAAACTCACCTCAAAAGTGTTGTCATTGATTTTCTTCATAATTATCCATGGTCCAATTTTATTTTACTTCAACTTGTTATATGTGCCTTTCAAAAATATTTCTTTTCTCAAGAAAACCATCACTAAATTTCCTTCTAATGTGTTTGACATTTTTCTGACATCTACTACTATCTTATACTTTTCATTACTTTCTTATAGATTTCTTGCTACTTCTTGTAACAATTTTAGATATTCTACAAATGAAACTACATCATAAGTAACTCATTCTATAATTGGTAACTATACAAAATCAAAAACACTCATAGGATTTATTTCATAAATAATATGAAATGTTGATTTTCCTATTGATTTTTTCACTAAACTATTATATTCAAACTCATCTTATAGTAAAGCTAGGTCCCATTGCTTGGGCTTCTCTCTAAACATGAATCTCAACAAATTTTCCAAGATCATGTTTACAAATTTTAGCTATGCATCTATTTGTTGATGATATGTACTACTAAATTGTATCTTAGTCCCTGTCTTCCTCCATAAAGTACTTCAAAAATGACTTAGAAATTTTATTTCGTTATCTGAAGTAACAATTTTTGGAACACCATGTAATATCATAATATCATTTAAAATAGCTATACAACTCTAGTAGCATCACTAGTTTTCTTACATGTAATAAAAAGAACCATCTTAGAAAACATGTCTACAAAAAAATGAATCATTACCTCTCTGTGCATTTTGTAATCCCAATAGCAAATCCATACTCAAATTAGTATATGGTCCTCTTAGAACTATTACTGGCATATACAACCTTATATCTTGTCCATATCCTTTTTCTATATGACGTATCCTTCATCTTGAAATATTTCTTGTCACATCTCTCTTCACCTTTGGCCAAAAATTCTTATCCTCTGCTAAATCTATTGTCTTTGTCTTACCAAAATGTCTAGCCAAACAACCACTGTGCAATTCTCTTTCAATATTGTCTCTTAGAGACGTAGTTGGAACACATAATTATTTGCTTTTGAATAGATAACCATCCTACATAAGATATTGTTTAGAAATATTACTTGTATCATTGGCCTATGGATTCCTTCATTATTCAACTATCTTTCCAAAATCTGGATTACTATCATATACTTATTTAATAAATTTAATTCCAACTACTTCAGTCACCATATTAGTTATCAACCCCACTCATCTTCTCAAATCATCAACTATACCTGATTCTATTTTCCTGATTTGTGATTAAACAAAAAAATATAACCCTGTAAGAAAGGCACCCACTTTGCATGCATACTATTTAACTTCTTTTTAGTTTTCACATACTTTAAATCCTCATTGTTAGTAAATAGGATAGACTCCTTAGGAACCAAGGATGTCAATTAAAATTGTTGATATTTTGATTGCTTTTATTTCAAATTTGATATCTATTTGACTTTGATTAATAGTTCTTTTTAAAAAGATTGGAGGCCATCTAAAATCACCATATCTTAGGCCCATATAAAAAAATTTGAATTTTTCTATAGATCATTAAGTGGAAAATTCATGGAAAATATAATGTTGTCATTAGTGAAATTTTTATTTGACAAATCCAACACAGTCCCTTGTAATGTATATTTAATTTATTTTTGATATTTGCTCCAGAATAAATTATGAAACAAAAACATATTTAGCTATTTGTAAACAAGGGGTGTTTGGGGGCATGTGCAATAGGTAGATATGTTAATGAGAATTATTAAATTTAAATTGGATGTTCATTAGACTCTTATTGATGAATTTTAGTTTAAACTTTAATATGAATTAGATTATGGATAATTAATTTTAATATTAAATTTAACATTTGAATTATCTAATTTAACTTTAATATAAATAATTGACTCTGAAATTTATGTTTGTTGGATGTTATTAAGTAATTTTAATTTGGATGTTCATTTTATATTTATTAATGAATTATAATTTAAAATTTTATATGAATTAGATCACGGATAATTAATGTTAATATTAAATTTAACACTCGATTTATCCAATTTAACTTCAATACAAATAAGTGACTTTGAATTTGATGTTTATTAGATGTTATTTTGTAATTTTAATCTTGTATTTAAAATCATTGTAATAATCATATCAAATATATTTATATTTGTTAGAGAAGGTGATCAAATAATTCCAATATCTTTGAAATATGATAAAATTTGAATTATTTTTTCTTCTTTAGAGATATTATTTAAACTTTAATGTTGTTGTACATAATGATTGATCCCATCTAATATTAGTAATAAATTTCATAAAGTATGAAGTAATTGATTTATTAATAAGTGTAATATGTGACCAAATAGCTTGTTCTCAATAGTTAATTGTGTTTTTAAGATGACAAATCTAGTTAAATTTTATGGAAAATAGGGGTGGGGGTGGTGGGGGTGTTAGCGCTGGGGCTAGGCATGGGGAGTTGGAATCTATTAAATGAATGTAAATACATGTATATAGATTATTTATATGGTTAAGACTACTTCAAATATGTTTGAATATTCATACAAAATCATATAAGGCTTCTAAAATTATATTTTAAAATATTTAGTCATGTTAAAATAGTAGAAAATGGATAACTTTGTAATTGAACCTATAATTGATTTTCAACTCATCCATCATCATGAATTTAGAATTTATATGATGTGTTTAAAATTTTAGGCTAATCTAAATTTACTTACAAAAATTATATAAAAATCAAGTTATTATTTATATTAGAGACAATTATCTTTAGGTAGTTTTTTTTATTTTATTTATATTTTTGAATTCTATAAATCAACTCCAATTACAAGTTGATGTTTATTTTGATATTTTTATGAAATAAATTTATTCAATCAAAGTGAATAAATAAATATTATGGATTATGGTTTCATAAACTTATGAATATTGTGCCTATTAATATTTATGTTTTTATAGTATGTGGATTCATCGATATTTATCAGTAGAAATTTTATATATTTTTTTAAATCTAAATTTTTGGGAGAATTTTGCACCGTGTGAAATTTATACAATAATTTCATTTTTATTATCATCAAATGAATTATATGTTATATTGATCCTATCATATTTGGTAATCACCAATATTATATGAATGTAGCTATAAGCATACATTTTTATGACATTGAAACTTCAAGATGAAGTTTTTAGAAGGGAGGAAGTATGTAATGCCCTACCTACCTTGACCTTCACTTAGGCACATGGTAAAATATTAATTAAGATTGGATCCATTGATATTGTTAGGACCAAAAGGTGAATAGAATATTATGTTAGTTAGTTATACTTGGATAGAATATATTTGATGGTCATAATATTATTACAATAATATTATGAGTATAGAATATTAGTTATATTAGATACATATAGGGTGTGAGGAGATATTGTGTAAGATATTTATGAAGATACGGGTCACCCTATTTATAGGAAAGACTTTTCTTATATAACTTTTCAATGCCTTATATAATATAGTGTAAATGATATTATTTTATAGAGTGATTAAATATCTTTGTGTATTCAACATGATTTCTATGTCAATCAATTTTTGCTATATTTAGATCTTACAATACCTAACAGATATCATATCTATTCATGATTGTTATCATGCTTTATTTTTATATAGCATTTGGTAATAATATATGTAATCATAGAAGAAGATATACTTATTATTTTTATAATGAATAAAAATTGATTAATGTGGTTTTATTTATATCTCTTCATAGCATAGAGTTGTCATCATGAGTTTGGAATATGAATAGTAAACTAGGGTTTCCAAAAGAGTGTATACCTTCTTCATATACCAACTATGAGATTAAGTGGTTGGGTTTGCATTTAGATGATAAAAGTGTTATCTAAGTCAATGTATCATAAGTGAGAGCTTTAATAAATAAAAAGGATAGTAATCATGGATATTGACAATAAATAAGAAATAATTTGCACCTTATGTGTAACCAAATTTATGACATGACAAAAGTATGGGTACTTATCATTTATATATAGAATAAATAAATATAAA